>CM030367.1:78394782-78677282 GCA_017893485.1 Hemerocallis citrina
AAACTAAGGATTAGTGCATAGTGAAGACATGATGAAAGTGAGAGAAAAACACGAGTATGAGAACTAGAGTTACGGTGCGGGTGTGTGAGCCACAGAATGCATGCTTGATGAGTCAAGACATGGCGTGGGCACAACTCAGTAATGATCGGACTTTAGCCATGCTTGTGGGATGTTTGGTGACTGCAGAGGATCGTTAGCCATGAAGGAATGCATGCTTGATGAGTCAAGACATGGCGTGGGATTCCCCTCCAGGTTTTCTGTACACGAGCTTGTACTCATAGATCATCTAGGATACTCACCGTAGTTACAGTAGTAGATTAAGTCATGGCGAGGGATTGAACCCTACAAAGATGAAGAACGATTAAGAGGCTTGCCCTCGGACCTATGTAGTATGGGATGCATAGAATCCGAACAAGTGCGCATTAGTGTCATGTAACATAAATAACTGCATTAAGGACTAAGTGCACAATCACGACACGACATCAATAGGGTAGTCCCTTTAGTTTGAAATGTGACAATTTTGTTTTTGCTAAATATGGAAAATAAGTTATTCTATTTCAGGCATATAGAGGATGGCCGTGTATAATGATCGTCAGTTGAATAAACTGACATACCCACAGTCTTATATGCAGGTAAATGGCTTGATAAAGATTAAAGAGGAACAAATGCTTAAAGATTACTCCATGTTGTTGTATATTTATTTTCATTGTTGTAAAATTTTACTTCCGCTGTGCAATGTAAAGTGTAATATTGATGTAAACTCTGATATAAAGTGAAAAGTTCAAATTTCCTTGTAAAATTGTACAAAAGGAAGTGTAAATATCCTGTAGAACATCTCGAATTCAGTGTATTTGGGATTCGGGGCGTTACAGAGTGGTATCAGAGCTACGCTCCACACTTGTACAAATTTATAAGGAACGACACCCTAGAAGTGGACATGAGAGTGTGTATTTGAGTCTAGAGATTTAAATGTAAGTGACTTACATTTGTGTTGCTCTATGACTTATGCTTCTCCCTCTCTATTTCTAAGATGGCTGATCACTTCGACCCTGCTGGAGACGACGACTGGCATATCATCGAGGAAGAGTACCATCCTGGACAGGCAGATTCCGAGGACGAATACTATCCAGGGCAAGCAGATTCTGACGGAGAAGAATGGCCTGAATCCCGAGAGATCACCCCACCTCCGGATTCATCTGATGATTCTTCTGACGAAAAAGAAGAACCAGTTCCAAATAGTCTTGTGACTTCTCTTCAGAGGCAGGTAGAAACACTGCAGAAAGAGTCGGATTATTGGAGGCTCAGCTAGCAAAGCGGAAGGACGACTATTCTGTTCTCAGTCATTGTATATGGGAACTCAAGAAGAGGAAGAATTTGACAGATGTGCTGAAAGATGAAGTTGATGAACTACGGAGAGAACTTCGAGAAGCGAAGAGGAACCGTAGGAGTTAGACTGTTGTAGCTTCTACTATTTTTCATTCTGATGTCAAGAAATGTTTCTCAATTCGAATGTATAAAGTTTGAAATTCAATAAAATGGAAATATTGACTTGAAAGTTCATGTCTCATACTTCGAATTTGATGGACCTTTTACATCAGAATATGGAATGAAAGCTGTTGTGTTGTTCGATACTGGATCCTCTCATACTTTTGTGTCTCCTAAATTTGCTAAAGTGTTGGGAGTTGAATTCCAAGCAAGATCTTAGCAGTAGCTACTCCATCAGGGGAAACTTTAACCACTGATCGGTATTATGCTGATTGCGATATTGTAATTGGAGATCGAATCTTTGGGATTGATCTAATCGAGCTGACTATCTTGGGAGTCGATGTTATCATTGACATTGATTGGATGTCGGTGTACAGTGCAAGCATCGAGTGCAAGACCAAGACGGTAACAGTGAAGGCTCCAGGTGGACCTGAAGTCACTTTCCAAGGGAAGCAGAAATGTTCTAAGCTGGTGGCAACTATCCGCAAGGAAGAGACTCCTGTGGAAGTGCAAGGGATTCCTGTGGTTCGGGACTATCCGACTGTGTTCTTGGATGATTTTCCTGGGTTACCCCTGCATCGTGATGTAGAGTTCAGCATCACTGTTCAACCGGGAAGTGCACCCATTTCTAAGGCACCGTATAGGATGGCTCCAGTGGAACAGGATGAGGTGAAACGGCAGATTGAGGAACTGTTGGAGAAAGGCTTTATTCAACCTAGTGCGTCACCTTGGGGAGCACCAGTACTTTTGGTAAAGAAGAAAGATGGATCGATGAGAATGTGTATCGATTACCGAGAGCTGAATAAGGTCACTGTTCAGAATAAGTATCCTATTCCTCGAATTGATGATTTGTTCGATCGTCTACAAGGAGCAGCTGTTTTCTTAAAAATAGATCTTCGATCAGGATATCACCAGGTTGGAGTGAAAGCTGAAGATGTGCATAAAACTGCATTTAGAACTCGATATGGGCATTACGAATTCTTAGTTATGCCATTTGGAGTAACGAATGCACACGCAATCTTCATGGATTTGATGAATAGAGTTCTGAGGCCGTTCATTGATTCTTTCGTCGTGGTGTTTATCGACGATATTCTCGTGTACTCCAAGTCAGAGGAGGAGCACACCGAGCATCTGGCAGCAGTTTTGAAGAAGCTGGAAAAGCAGAAGTTGTATGCCAAGTTATCCAAGTGTGATTTCTAGAAATCTGAAGTGGCATTCCTAGGTCACATCCTTTCTAAGGAGAGAGTGGCAACTGACCCTCAGAAGATAGAGACAGTGAGAGATTGGGCAAGGCCTACTACAGTAAAGGAAGTCAGAAGTTTCCTTGGAATGACTGGATACTACAGGAGATTCATTCAAGGTTATGCTCAGATAGTTGTGCCGCTTACTGGACTGACCAAGAAGAATGTGAACTTCAAGTGGACTGAGCAATGTGAGGCAAGCTTTCAGGAGTTGAAAGAGAAGCTGACTACTGCACCTATTTTGGCTTTGCCTAGAGCAAGTGTTGAGTATGATGTTTACAGCGATGCTTCACATCGTGGGCTTGGTTGTGTCTTAATGTAAGAAGGAAGAGTAATCGCTTATGGGTCTAGGCAACTACGACCGCATGAGAAGAATTACCCAACTCATGATCTAGAGTTGGCTGCGATTATCTTTGCCCTGAAGCAATGGAGGCACTACGTGTACGGTGAGAAATTGAACATGTACACGGACCACAAGAGCCTGAAGTATATATATCAGCAGAGGGATCTGAATCGGAGGCAGCAGAGATGGTTGGAAGTGCTTGAGGACATGCAACCTGAGATCAAGTATCATCCTAGGAAGGCTAATGTTGTGGCTGATGCACTTAGTCGCAAGAGCAGCTTAGCCAGTTTGATTACAACTCAGAAGCATCTGATTGAGGAATTGGATCGAGCAGGTATTAAAGTTGTCTTGCAAGGATTGGGAGCATCTTTGGCTCAGTTGAGGTTTCAGCCTACTTTGAATGGAAGGATCATTGCAAGTCAGGAGGTTGATGCTGATATCTTGGAGATGAAGGAGCAGGTTGGTGCTGGTAGGTTGCCCGGATTTCAAATCAGGGATGGAGTGCTGTGGTTTGGAGAGAGGCTATGTGTTCCGAATCAGGCGGACCTGAAAGAGAGTATTCTTCAGGAGGCACATGCTACTCTTTTGTCGGTACATCCTGGGAGTACTAAGATGTACAAAGACATCAAACAGCATTTCTGGTGGCCAGGTTTGAAGCGGGATGTGGCTGAATTTGTGGCGAAGTGTGAGGTTTGTCAGCAAGTCAAAGCCGAAAACCAGAGACCCGGAGGTCTATTACAACCGTTACCTATTCCAGAATGGAAGTGGGATAACATCAGTATGGATTTCATTACGGGATTGCCTAAGAGTCCTAAAGGCAATGATGCAATTTGGGTCATAGTCGATCGACTAACCAAGTCCGCTCACTTTCTGGCGATGAAACTCACTGCTTCGATGGACAAGTTGGCTGGGTTGTATGTTGGCGAGATTGTCTGACTTCATGGTGTTCCGTCAACTATTGTGTCTGATCGAGATGTGCTGTTTACCTCGCATTTCTGGAGGAGTCTTCAGACAGCTTTGGGTACCAAGACGGATTTCAGCACTGCTTTTCATCTGCAAACCGATGGGCAGACCGAGAGAGTCAACCATATTCTTGAGGATATGCTTCGGTGTTGTATACTAGACTTTGAAGGCAGTTGAGAAAGGCATTTACCTTTGGTAGAGTTTGCCTACAACAACAGTTTTCAGACTAGCATCGGGATGGCGCCGTACGAAGCTTTGTATGGCAGGAAGTGCATGACACCTGTTTGTTGGTT
Source organism: Hemerocallis citrina (assembly GCA_017893485.1). Taxonomy (NCBI): domain Eukaryota; kingdom Viridiplantae; phylum Streptophyta; class Magnoliopsida; order Asparagales; family Asphodelaceae; genus Hemerocallis; species Hemerocallis citrina. The sequence continues at coordinate 78,399,108 of CM030367.1, forward strand.
TGAAGTTGGGGAGCGTCAGTTTTTTGGTCCTGAACTTGTGCAGCAAACTTCTGAGAAGATTGTTCTGATCAGGAAAAGGTTGGTAGAAGCTCAGAGCAGGCAGAAAAGCTATGCAGACAACCGGAGAAGGGACCTTGAGTTTGAGGTTGGTGACTTCGTCTTTCTAAAGGTATCACCCAGTAAAGGTGTGGTTCGAGTTGGCAAAGACGGGAAGTTAGCCCCGAGGTTTATAGGCCCGTACAAGATATTGAAAAGGATCGGGAAAACTGCTTACCGGCTTGAACTACCGGAAGAGTTGTCTCAGGTGCACAATGTCTTCCATGTGTCTATGCTGAGAGGTTATATTCCAGATCCGAGTCATCATTTGCCTGAAGTGCCGGAAGGTTTGCAGTTGGATCTGAATTACATCGAGTATCCTGTCGAGATTGTTGATCGTCGAGAGAAAGTCTTGAGGAATAAGACGATACCGATGGTCAAGGTAGTCTGGAGAAACCACTTGGTTGAAGAGGATACTTGGAAGTCTGAGGAGAGGATGTTGAAGGACTATCCTGAGCTTTTTGCTTGATTGTATTTTTGTATTTTTTCCTGTTATGAGTGTTTGTTTTCTCACTCTTGACTGTAGTTCCGGGGATGGAACTATTCTAAGGAGGGAGTGTTGTAATGCCCTGATTTTTCAATTAATGAAAATTATTTTATTTTGCACGTAGTGTGCACGTGCAATATTTTGATTGAATTAAATCTTATAATTATTTTCATTGTGATGGGTATAAATATTTAAATTTGTGCTTTCAAATTATTTTATACAAAAAGCCTTCCTTTAAATGGATGAAAAGCCTTTTGTTTTAAAAAGCCCAAAATGTAATTCATTTATTTTATTATAATAATTATTTTGGCCCACAAACTAAAGCCCATGGATTAATCTATTTTTATACAACTTGTCATGTAGAATACAATTTAAAAGACTATTTTATTTTATACAAAATTTAATGTACAATTTTTGGAGACCAAATGCTTGCACGTGCATTGCACGTACACGTGCAAGTGCACTTTCCCTTAGGAGGCCGGGATCACTTCTTTTTGGAGGGAAACTCAAATTTTAGATGGGGATCATGGTGTGGTGGTTACTCATCATGGGTAGTTTGTGTAACTTCTCCTTAAATCTCCACCATTGGTTCCTAACTCCTACTTCAATCCTAGTCATCTATTTTCCTTGATTTTTAGTATAAATACCCCCTCCCATGGCTAGTATTCTTGTGCAAATAAACTCTTCCAAACCTATAGTTCTATTACTTTATCTAGTAGTTATTTTTGAGATTTAAAAGATTGAGAGGGTGTGGGATTGTGCTTGCATTCTATCAAGAAGGAGAGGCCGGCTTTGGAAGTGCTCGGGTTGGCTTTGGAGGGCTCGGATCTTGCTAGTGTGCGTGTTCAAGGAGGAGCATTTCGTTGCAAGGACATTTGTCTAGGAGATTGCTAATTGTTCTTTCTTCAATAAGGTGGGTAAATTTTCCCTATTTCTAAAGTAGGAATGCATGCTAGTTTAATTAGAAAGAATGAAGCATGAAAATGATTAAGAAGAGCACACTTTAGTTGGGAAAAATGACTTTTTGAATGATTGAAATGTGGATATACAAATTTATATGTGGTCTATTATTTGAGTTGTATGTGAATTGATTAGAATCATGGATTAATTGATAAAAACACATTTATTACTATCAAGAATTACACACAAAAGTTAGTAGATTGATAATACCATTTCTTGTGTTAAATGGATCTTTTGTGTTAATATGGGCATGAATAATTTAAAATATGTGTTGTATGTTGGGTAAATGATTAAGGACAGAGAATTAAGGTGAAAATTTATTGATAAAGAGATTAGAATGCTAAATACGAAGAAATGTCGAAAAGAGAAGAAATGTAGTATTATTATGTATAATTTGAATTAGTGTATGAAAATACGTTTTAATTATTACAAAAATTATTTTGCTCATACTGGTATGTAAATTATGTGAGGGAGAATTAATCTGGAGTTATACAATAATTTTCATGAAAGCAAAATGAAATGAGGACTAGTTGAACATCGAGACATTTTAACAACAGAGGAAATTAGTTCAAAAAGAGTTTAAATTGTACTGTGACAACCTGAGCACGTAGCTCAAGTGGTCAGAGAGCGCGGTTGGGTTCCCTGTGGTGACCGGTTCGAATCCCGTGGGCAACATTATTTTGTTTGTTTTTTTTAAACAAATTCAATAGTGGGCCGAGAGAATTTAATGCTCTCAGCCATGTTTATACCGCTGGCACAAACCGGCCTAGTGGTCTGTGCTCTGGGTTGTGTTCTCTGGGGTGCTGGGTTCGAATCTTGCCCTCGGCAAGATTGAAAAATTGATTTTTTTGGGGTTTTAATTGTTCAAAAATTATGAAAAAAATATGGTTATTCTTCTAAAAATATATGGGACTTTATAAAAATGATTGGGGATTATTTGCATGAAATAAAACATGATTCGAGAATAAAATGTGTAATTAGAACTATGGTTTTATAAGTGTATTTTGGGAAAATTATATCTTGCAAAAAGAACTTGAAATGAAGGATTAAGAAGATTAATATAGTAAAGATTGAAGTGATATTATGTGATGGATGTGATTTATTCCTAATTGAGAATAGTATGGAAAATATGGATTGTGAATATTCGTTAGTGATATAAAGTATTTCTCATTTTGAGAATAATGTGACAACTATGAAATGTGAATTATTCTCGTTGAAGAATAGTGCGACAAATTATGATGTGTGAATATCCATCTTGATTGAATACTAGTGATGTGGGTTTTTGATGTGAAAAATAACAATTCATGAGTTTCATGATGAATAATTAAAATTCATGTATAGTTATGGACTATTGAACAATTTAGAAATCATGATTGGAAAAGAGAAATGTTATTTGAGTATAATAACTCAGCATAATGAATTTATGAATTGGAAATGCTCATTTTGGAAATTGTGAATTGAAAATTGAAACAAAAGAGTAGCTAAGTCTCCCCCGGCGTTGGAAATGAAGTGAAATGAAATTTGAAAAGAAAGACCAAGGTTGGTCATGTTGAAATGAATGAATAAGTTCGGTTAGTGGAGAGGCTAACTCTAGAGCTTTGATTTTTGTTCATGATTCTAATAAAAACTAAGGATTAGTGCATAGTGAAGACATGATGAAAGTGAGAGAAAAACACGAGTATGAGAACTAGAGTTACGGTGCGGGTGTGTGAGCCACAGAATACATGCTTGATGAGTCAAGACATGGCGTGGGCACAACTCAGTAATGATCGGACTTTAGCCACGCTTGTGGGATGTTTGGTGACTGCAAGAGGATCGTGTGCCATGAAGGAGGCTGAATTGCCACAGAATGCATGCTTGATGAGTCAAGACATGGCGTGGGATTCTCCTCCAAGTTTTCTGTACACGAGCTTGTACTCATAGATCATCTAGGATACTCACCGTAGTTACAGTAGTAGATTAAGTCATGGCGAGGGATTGAACCCCACAAAGATGAAGAACGATTAAGAGGCTTGCCTTCGGACCTATATAGTATGGGATGCATAGAATTCGAACAAGTGCGCATTAGTGTCATGTAACATAAATAACTGCATTAAGGACTAAGTGCACAATCACGACACGACATCAATAGGGTAGTCCCTTTAGTTTGAAATGTGACAAGTTTGTGTTTGCTAAATATGGAAAATAAGTTATACTATTTCCGGCATAGAGAGGATGGCCGTGTATAATGATCGTCGGTTGAATAAACTGATGTACCCACAGTCTTATATGCAGGTAAATGGCTTGATAAAGATTAAAGAGGAACAAATGCTTAAAGATTACTCCATGTTGTTATATATTTATTTTCATTATTGTAAAATTTTACTTCCGCTGTGCAATGTAAAGTGTAATATTGATGTAAACTCTGATATAAAGTGAAAAGTTCAAATTTCCTTGTAAAATTGTACTAAAGGAAGTGTAAAGATCCTGTAGAACATCTCGAATTCAGTGTATTTGGGATTCGGGGCGTTACAACTATCTCATCCCTAATTAGGCAAACATGAGTCCAATTTCAACTAGTTGTTCTTTAGTAATTTCATCGAATTATTCCTAGCATGATATCTAGATTTAAAAGCATGAGAAACACCCACATATTGGAGAAAAACGAAATGCAAGCTCCTAGAATGCAAGAAAGTGGCATTCTCCTCCTAGATTGTATTGCAAATTGCCTCATCTTCCTCGAGTTTGATGGAGCCCGAGCCTTCCTTGTGCTTGATGATGATGGCTGGCCTCCTCTTGAATGGAACACACACAAACAAAACACTCTCTAAATCTTTTGGTTACTAATACCTCTCAATCTTTAGCTCTCTTATCTTTTCTCTCTTAATGAATTGTTTAGTGTACTAATGTGAAGAAATATAGGGGTATTTATACACTTTTAGGATGAGAATAGATGACTAGGATTCAATCAAGGAGTTAGAGATCAAGGATCAAGATGAAGTGGGAAGTTGTAGTAACTTCCATGAACTCATAACTACCCCTCAACTACACCTCCACTCTCCCTCTCTCTTTCTCCATAATCCGGCCACACTAAGGGTGTGCAATGCACACTCCAGTGTATGCACGTGCCCTTTCTAGTACCCCCCATTATTAAGTTGTACAAAAATTAATTAATTAATTGTCTACTAATTGTGTCTACATGACAAGTTATGACAATTAAAAGAGTAATTAATTTGTAGGCTTCAAAAATAGTGGGATTTAGGCTCATAGGCCAAAATAAAATATTTAATTTATTAGGATGGGCTTAAAAATAGAAAAACAATCTTAGGCTTTTAAAATAGGTTTTTTAGAAAACAAAGAGAAAGAAAGGAAATATTTGTTCATGTTATGAGAGACAATTTTTTAAGAGAACATATATACAAAATTTGTACGTGCACAACACGTAAAATCAACAATTCTCATTTAACAAATAAAAAAAATTCAGGGTATTACACTACCGGTTTCCTGCTCAAAACATCTGAAACCAAATTTATTTTACCAGGATGGTATTGCAAACAGATGTCATAATCGGCCATAAGCTCCAACCATCGCCTTTTCCTCATGTTTAATTCATTCTGGATGAAAACGTACATGAGACTTTTGTGGTCTGTAAAGATCTCCACGCGGTCTCAAAGTAAATAATGTCTCCGCAGCTTCAAAGCATAAATCATTGCCGCTAACTCCAAGTCATGAGTAGGATAGTTCTTTTCATGAGGCCTCAACTGCCTCGATGCATACGCAACGACACGGCCCTTCTGCATAAGAACTACTCCAAGACCCTTACCAGAAGCATCACAGTAAATTACAAATCCGCCTGAACCATTTGGAATAGTCAACACAGGTGCTGATGTCAATCTGTTCTTCAAATCAGAAAAAGCCTCATTGCACTCACCAGACCAACAAAACTTCTGATCCTTCCTAGTCAACGGTCCTGCTTTCTTCAAAATATCTTGAACGAATTTCCGATAATAGCCAGCCAAACTGAGAAAACTCCTGACTTCGGAAACTAACTTAGGAATAGGCCAATCCTTCTCAGCTTTAACCTTGGCTGGATCCATAGAAACACCATCGCCAGAAATAATGTGCCCCATGAAAGAAACCTTGTCGAGCCAAAACTCGCACTTGCTGAGTTTCGCATAGAGCTGATTCTCTCTCAAAGTCTGCAGAACCACTCTAAGATGCTCGGCATGATCTTCCCGATTCCGAGAATATACCAGAATGTTATCAATGAAGACCACCATAAATAAATCCAAGAGCTGAGAGAAAATCCGGTTCATAAGACTCATGAATACAGCTGGCACATTAGTGACCCCGAACGGCATCACAAGATACTCATAGTGCCCATATCTAGTCCTGAATACAGTCTTCTGTATATCAGTAGCCTTCACCTTGATTTGGTGATACCCAGAACAAAGATCCAATTTCGAGAAAACAGCAGCCCCACTCAACTGGTCGAACAAATCATCGATCCTAGGCAAAGGATACCAGTTCTTCACAGTAACACTGTTTAGTTCCCGATAATCTACACACAGTCGGCGACTACCATCCTTCTTGTTAACAAAAAGGACCGGAGAACCCCAAGGCGAAATACTTGGTCTGATGAAACCCAAATCAAGCAACTCCTAAATCTGCACCTTAAGCTCTGCTAGCTCAACTGGTGCCATCCTGTAGGGACTCTTCGATATCAGTGTCGTTCCATGCTGAACATCAATATCGAACTCCACTTCCCTATCAGGGGGTAAGCCAGGCAACTCATCTGGAAAAACATCCAAGAAATTCTGAACTACTATAGGTGCAGCCTCACAGTCTGAGTGCAATTCCATTGCACAATCCACCTGTACAACTGCAGTCTTTGCTCGGCCAAGGAAAGACTCCCCGGCATGGAACTCAAATTCTGCTCAATCTGGAATTCTGAAAACAACTTTCTTGGTACGGCAATCAATAATGGCATGGGCTTCACCCAATCAATCCATACCCAGAATAACGTCGAATCCCAAATTCCCAATGATAATCAGGTTGGCTTTGAAATCTGCATCCCCAATAACAACGGAACATTGCCTGCACTCACGGGAACAAATGACAACACCTCCACCTGTCAAAATGTTCCAAGCCTCAGACATGTTGCTACACTCCACCTGATGGCGAGCGACAAATCGTGAGGAGACAAAAGAATGAGTTGCCCCAGAATCAAAGAGAACACGAGCGGGAAAAGAGCAAACAAGGACGACACCTAAGGGAGCAAAAGAGAAGGAGAAATAAAAAGCAGACAATCAAGGGTAAGGGAAACAACAATGCAGAAAAATAACGGAAAGAAATCAAAACAACAACAACAAAACAAAAAGCAAAACGATACCTGCCACAACTCTTTCAGCTGTTTCAGCATCTGCAGCAGTCAAGTTGAAAGCCTGATCTCTCCTCGGCACAGCAGTCCTCTGACCGACAATCTGACGCTGAGGAGGAAGCGGAGGCCTAACTGGACTATGAGCTGGGCCTGCTTGCTGAAAAGGACCCCTGGCTGGAAGAGCCACATGTTGCTGTTGCGGACAATCGCGTACTGAATGATCAGCGGCGCCACACCTAAAGCACCGGCAGTTGACGTGCCAACAATTCTTATGCTCATGCCTAGACATCTGACAGAAGTCACAAGAAACCACCCTTCTGGAAACCAGCAGAAGGATACGGAGATGCCTTGAACAGATGGGTTGGGACAAGCCTCCGAACAGGACCACCAGAAGGCCCAGCAGCAGAATGCAGAACAGTCCGCGGAGAAGGAACTAAACCACCACAAGCCTGCTCCTGAGCTCGAGCTGCCTCAAGAGCTTCAGCATAAGTACGCAGACGGAGAGAGACAAGATGCCTCTTGATATCCTGCTCAAGAGCATTTGTGATTCCACGAGCCTTATCCTCTTCGGTAGCCACAAGAACGGCAGCGAAGCGGCTAAGTCTAGTAAACTCAGCTGCGTACTCATCCACTGACCTGGAACCCTATTTCAAGAAGTCCATGTTACAACATTGTTTGAAAAATTATGTAACAAAATTCCAAAATAGAATAATGACTTAACCTGTTTTAGGGTCAGGAATTGCTGTTCCATCTCAACTCGAGTATAACTGGAGAAGAACTTCTCCAAGAATCCCCGAGTGAAAGCAGTCCAAGCAATAGGTCTCTCAAGTCGCTCGGACTCGGCCATCTACCAAATGTGAGCCAAATCCACCAGTTGGATGGAAACCACGTCCACCCTATCAGCCTCGGCAACACGTTCTGCCAAGAGCATGCGCTCGGTCCGGGTCAACCACTGTTCAGCCTCCAAAGTCTTCTCAGTACCAGAAAAGTGGTAGGGATGTAGCCTCATAAAATCCGTAACTGTTTCTGGACGAGGTAGAAGATTTGCCTGTACAGGCACAATGGGAGGCAGAACCCGGGCAGCTTCAAGAGCAGCCATTACTAGATCGCTGTGGTTTTGCTGCTGATTGATCAGCCGCTCAAGCACAGCTGTGACAGCCTAAACCGGATCAGGCTAAGAAGAATTGCTATGAGCCATAGCTGCACAAAAATCAAAACAATTAGCATCCAGAATCAAAGTTGATAATAATTCATTTATGCATGCATGGTTGGTGAAATGTTGAGCCGATCCCAGTTCGAGCCAAGCTTGTCTAATATATTAGGCAACTAATACATTAGTCAAACCTGGGCTGTGATACCACTAAAAGCCTTGTCACGCCCTGCTTCCCAAAAAGAATATGGAATACGGATATGAGACTCAACTCAGCGAATGATTTGCATCATCCATAAGCTGTTCAGGAATCTTTACAACATCTCAAAATATAATCAGAGTCGGAAGCAAAAGAGTCAACCACACACATGCAAAATTGAATTAATAAACCAACAGAATTTACTTGAAACAAAATGTATTAACCTCAAATAAATCATAATCTGGACAAGATAAAATCCTGGGTCACATTGCCCAAAATACAAAGTAATCATCCAAGTACTCAAAATACATTATTCAAAGCAACAATAATAGTAATACTAATAAGTAAGAAATCCAGCACTAATATCTCATTTTGCCAATACCTTCGGGCAGCTGACCATCCTGATCTGTGATTAATAATTGTAGGAGAAGGAAAGTGAAAACAAGTACCCGTCAATGCCAGTTACGGGCCACTTATAATGTAGGATACAAGCACATGGGAAAGTTAAACAAATAGCATGGAATAATGCATCAACAGTAATGACTAGCATGAATCAGTAAACCAAAGTCAACTATCATGGTATACTAACAATACAGATGAATTGTCAAATATAATGTCATATGGCAACTAACAGTGTCCAGTAGCAGTAAGCTCAGTATATCAGTGTAACAGTATAACAGTATCAGTCCAACAATATCAGTCTAACAGTATCTGTATTATGTTCTTACAACCTTGTGTGTATTATTAGCTAGGTAGCACTTCATGCGCCCCATATTATAACACATAGTTGCTACAACAAACAGTTTCACTTTTAGATTTCATAGTGGACCATAATAGGGTAGTGTACTCAGGTATCAGTAATAGTAGTAGTAGCAGTAAAAGTAACAGTAACAGTAGCAGTAAAAGTAACAGTAACAGTAACAGTAATAGTATGAAACACTAGTTCCCTTCCAAGTACACGTTTCCATATTTTCCACTAGTAGATCTTCCCTTAAGAAACCCCAGCTTGATCACTTTTATTATGGTTATCAACAGACATAATAGTACATGAAATAGTGTCAAATTATCATGGTACAATCAGTATTAGGTTCAGGGAAACAAATAAACATGCATAGATGATATACGGTCACATAAACGAGCAAAACAGTGTATGTTCATATTCAGGACAGCATGACAGTACAGTACTAAAACAGTGATTGTCGTTACTACAGAAATCCAAATCTGAATCCGTTGAAGAATATGAAAAATAGACCTCCACACGAATCCAGCGATTATATATAAGCCATATAGTATTTCACAAATTTATAACTCAAAACTGATTTGAATCCAGAAAATACGTTCAGCCAGAAATCAGTAAATCGTATTCAAAGTCAGAAAAAATAGCTTTAAAACTCCTCAAATAAATTCAGGAAAAATCTGGGGTAATCCCCTATATGTCTAGTATCAGAATATAAAGTTTAATAAAATTCCATTAAAATTAGTTTAGTCAACAAAAATCAGAAAACATCAAGAAACGATTGTTTGGCAAATCTGGAATTCCCAACACCGCTGTATGAAAACTGTAATATCTCGCAAACCGTGAAACGAAATCCAAATCCATCAAAGGGAGATGAAAATAGATAAAATAAGATAACTTTCATATTTCATAAATTTTTTCCATACAGTAAAAGGAAATATGGTGAAAATACGATTATTTACAAAACAGCGAGCAAAATACAGCAAATATAGCTTTCATAAACAAGCATGAAACGGCATATAAACTCATCAATAAAATCCACCAAAATACTGGGTAATCCCGAGATAGGTATAGAAATACCGTGCAAAGTTTCTGATCAAAATAATATATGTATGACTCGTATCAAAATAGTTTAATCATCAAAATTATCAAGAAACGAAATCTGGAAATAGAATACACCTCTGTAAAATAGCCATAACTCACTCATACGAAAACGAAATCGATCAAGGTCAGAGAGTTTGGAAAGAAGACGGATTTCTCTACAATTGATGTCTAATACAAAAATTAAGAATTCTGATCTTAATAGGGTCTAAAATACAAATTAAAACTGATCATCGACAAATACAGATTTTTTCTTGAAAACAAAACCAACATAAACCACATGAAACTCGTTCCAATCACAATCAAACATGGTATAGTCTACTAAGTGTCCAAACATCATGAAATAGAGTAAATAACATGTTCACAACCATCATATCACATGGATCTCATTAAACACATAATTTCACATAATTATCTCACATATATGAATAGATCAAGAACGGTCAAACCTAGTTGTTTTCATGTCGATTTTGTGTCGTGTGGAAACTATGGTCAATAGCACTAGAGACAAAACCCATAAAAAATAACACACACACGAATTGTCTCTAGAACCCAACTACACTATAAGCAGTATTTTTGACTTGTATCATACAAAGGAATTAGAGTACAAGTTACTTGCCTTAACCGAGACGAAAACGAAGAACACCAAGAATAATGGGAACAGATTCCTGGCAACGAACAAAAACCAATGAATAAAGATCACAAACCCCACAACCACACGTGCAAAACCAAAAGAGAGACGGCCGGGAGGGAGATGGCGGTGCTGGCACTGTTGCTCCTGCACTGCTGACGATGCCGGCAGACGGGGAGAGACGGAGAGATGGTGGATAGGAGCTCTCGGTGCAATGGGTCGTGCTGGCTAGGGGATGGGGGTTCAGTTTGGGGTGTTGGCGACGGGAGTAGGGTGCAGGTCGAGGTCGGCAAGGGGGTGTGCTGGTGGATGGGGGTCGGGGGTGTTGACGGCGCAACAGAGAGAGAGAGAGAGAGAGGAAGAGGTCGGTAGTAATAGGAGATTTAGGGTTAGGGTTTAGGGAGAGATAGTTATATAGGGTTGAGTTATTAGGTTGTGGATATTTGGGTTATTGGGTTGTGGGTAGTTTAGGAGTTATAATAGGATTTGTCTAGTAGAAGTTGATTTTAATAGGATTTGTATAGGATTGAAGGGTAATTTGGCTTTGGTAAACAATTAGGGATCAAAAGCAATAGGATTAGAAATAGGGTAACCAACCAAAACACCATGAACACCCAAGAGCAAAATAAAGAGAACAAAAATCCAATATAGAGAAAAGAACAACAATTGATGAAGAACGAAGCAAAAGACGAACAATCAACACAAAGAGCTCAAAATGAAATAAGATGCATATATATTGAAAAAAACTCCAATATACGGTCCAAGAAAAATACAACAGGGTACAAATACTCAAAAAGAAGAAAAATACACCAAAAATACGAAAAACGAAAAAACGAAAAACAGGGGTTGCAGGCTTATTAAAGGTTTTTGTTCCGATGGTGCCCTCGAGTATCTCTCTTCAGAGATGCGAGATTTTATTTAATCTCAAAGGAATCTTCCACAATAATCATGCCCTTACACCCCGAATAGAATGGTGTTGCTCAGAGGAAACACCCGACATTCTTGAGACTACTTGCTTTTTCCTTATTTCAGCATCTATGCCTAGAAACTTTTATGCGAAAGCTGTCTTGACATTCATTTACATCATCAATAGAATTTCTTTATCGGTATTAAATGGAAGCATTCCATATGAGCATCTTTTCTCTGCTCCTCCAAGTTATAGTCATTTTCGCACTTTTGGGTGCTCATATTTTATACTACTTCCTCAAGTGGAGCGTACAAAGATTTTTCCTCGACTAGTCAAGTGTGCCTTTCTTGGATATAGCAATGGGCATAAGGGTTATTATTATTATGGTCCTATTGCTCGACGACTACGTATCTCATAAAATATCATATTTTTTAAAGGGGTTTCGTTTTACTCCGAGTCATCTCAAGATCTTTCCTTCTTAGATTAATCTCATGCTGAAGTCTCCAACAGACACCCCAGTGGAGACATTTTTTATTCCCTCGCCAGAGTCTTTGAGTAACTCCGATCCTTCTTCCCCTTCTGAAAAACATCCAGAGAGACCTATATAACTCAAGTTTATGTTCGTCATGATCTACCTATAGATGATTCATCGTTCGATTCGCTTGAGGATAATCATACTCATGAATCTCAAGATGGTGTCTCTCAATCATTGTGTCCTCATTTTTCTAGCCAAGGTAACAGTGCGGCACAACCATTACCTCATTACTCTAAGCGGTCCCATCATGCACCTGATCACTGTGGATGAGCTACTACTGACTCTTCTCTGTTTCAATCCTTTCTCACTGCCATTCTTGCCCATCATGAGGTTGTTCAAGTACCACAGTGGAAGGCAACTATGGATGTTGAACTTGCAGCTCTTTATTAGACTCATACTTGGGATATAGTTACTCTTCCTCCAGAAAAAACTCCAATCAGTTGCAAATGTATTTATTAAGTCAAAACAAAATTAGATGGCTCAGTTGAGTGGTACAAAGCATGTCTTGTTGCACGTGATTTCAGTCTAGATGATGGTATGGACTATGATGAAATATTTGCTCGTGTCCAAGATGAGCAGCACTGTGCATTGTTTGATAGCTGTTTTTGCTGCTCGTGGTTGACCCCTCTATCAAATGGATGTGAAGAATGCATTCTGTCATGGTGATCTTAGTGAGGAAGTTTATATGCAACCTCCTCTTGGTATTTCACATTCCCTAGGCACTCTTTGTCGCTTGCGTCATGCCATATATGGTCTTAAGCAAGCTCTCTGTGTATGGTTTGAATGATTCCGGTGTGCTACTCTCGACATGGAATTTGTTGAGAGTTACTGTAATATCCCCAAATAGTTAACAATTATTGATATGTGAGACATCTAGTCATGAACTCGGCTATGTCATGCTTCATTCCTGCCCACCAATAGTATTACTTCACATCTCGGTACATTTTGGTACTCCCCGGGTGAACTGCAAGTAATGTAGTTTGTGCCTCCTTCATGATTTCTTTCCTTAGATCATCCACATTCAAAACGCACAATCTGTTCCCAAACCACAGCAATCCTTCCTTTATATCGAACCCAGGGAGTTTCCCTGCATTCACTTGCTCCTTAAGTGCTAGAATTTCTGCATATCCTTCTTGACTCTTCTTTACTCACTCCTTCCGATTTGGTTGTAGTTCAAGCTGTGCTAAGATCGCACCCAAACTTTGTATAACCACTTCGATACCGGCCCATTTTATCTCATCCTCTAGCTCCTTCCTTGCGCAATAAAGGTAGCTACACTCCTCTTCCTGCTAAGTGCATCTGCCACCACATTGACTTTTCTCGGATGGTACTTAATTCCTGGTCTAATGTCCTCCAATACTTCCAACTATCGCCTCTGTTGTAGGTTCAAATCCTTCTGCTGATATATATACTTCAAACTTTTGTGATTGGTATACATTTCCACCTTTGCTCCATACACATAATGTCGCCATATCTTCAAGGCGAAAATTATTGCAGCCAACTCCAAATCATGTGTAGGATAAACCTTCTCATGTGGCCGGAGTTTCCTTGAACCGTAGGCTATAAATTTTCCTTCTTGCATCAGAACGCACCCAAAACCCTGATGTAAAGCATAAGTAGATTACATACCCTTTGTTTGTTTGAGGTAAGACCAATATAGGCGCTGAAATCAATCGACTGTTCAACTCCAGAAAGCTTTCTTCACATTTCCCAATCCACTCAAGGTTTTTATCTTTCTTGGTCAATGCTGTGAATGACACTGCTATCTTGGCATAGTCTTCGATGAAATTCCTATAGTACCCGGTTAGACCCAAAACGCTTCTGACTTCCTTCACCGTCTCTGGTTGTGGCCAATTCTTCACAACTTCAATATTCTGTGAATCAATGGCCACTCCTTCCTTAGAAAGGACATGGCCAAGGAATGCAACTTCAGTCTACCAGAACTCGCACTTGGACAACTTTATATATTACTTATGCTCCGTAGCTTGTTCAGTACTTCAGTCAGATGTCTGGCGTGGTCCTCCTCCGTCCTCAAGTACACTAAAAAGTCGTTTATGAAAACTACGACAAACAAATCAATATAGGTCCGTAGAATCTGGTTCATCATATCCATAAAAATAGCCGGGGCATTTGTAATTCCGAATGGCATTACCAAGAACTCATAGTGACCATGTCGAGTTCTATAGGATGTCTTCGGTGTATCCTCTTTCTTGACACGAACCTGATGATAGTCAGATCGTAGATCAATCTTTGAGAACACCGCCACTCCTTGAAGTTGATCGAACAAATCATCAATTCTGGGGATTGGATATTTGTTCCGAACCGTGACCTTGTTCAACTCTCGATAGTTGATACACATTCTCATCGACTCTTCCTTCTTCTTGAAAAGTAGCACTATTGCTCCCTAAGGCGAAGCTGTAACACCCCGCAAAATAAAATGATTAATTTTGTATTATTAAATAATATTAAATTGGTAAAGTTGACTATTATGACTGTTTCCTTGAAATTGTAATTTTGCACGTGCAACATGTGCAAAGTTAGGAAATTTTGAATTCTTAAAATTTTATGGTTAATGATTGATTTTTTCATTTATTTATGATATTTTAATTTTCATATTTATTTGAATTAATTGGGCTATTTTATGAATTTGTCAATTTTACATGTGCAAATATTTTTTTAGTTTAAATCTCCACTTTTAAATTTCTAAATAAATTCTCCTATTTATAATTGAGTATATTCTAAAATTTTGAATTTTTCTGAATAAAGAAACTATTTTTTATAAATATTTCGAAAGAGAGGGGCTTTATGTAAAAAACCGATTGTATCTCAAACAAATAATGAAAATTCATTTTTGCTGCTTTTTGGGTTGGCCAAGATCAGTATTAAAGATTAAATTTATTAAAAAAATTATTCAGAGTTGATTTGGTAAAGATTTAAACAAATATGGTATTTTCGCAAATATGGAATTTGAGTTGGACTTTGTGCAATTGGTTTTCTTGGAAAGTAAAATTCAGAAAAAGTTATTTAGAAATATAAATTTTATTAGTTGATAATAATCCTAATTTTCTGGATTTTTATAAATTATTTTGGGTATTTTGCAAATATTGTTAAATGAAGGGTCTTTTTTGCAAAAGTACCACTTAGGGGCAAATTTTGAAAAGTTAAATTCTGGATTTCCAACATGGGGGCCAGACAGCATTGGGGGAGATTTGGGGTATTTAAGTCTCAACTAAATTGGTTAAATTAGTTACCTAATTTAAAGGAATCATATATGTAAAGGTATTATCTTTAAAAGGAATATTTGTAAATCTCCACAAAAACCCTAAAAAGATAGCCCCAGCCATATACATTAGCCGTCGCCCCTTTCCCCATGTTGTGAAATCAAAAACTTATTTTCCTTCATATTCTTGAATTTGGAGATTGGGATTTTGGAGCTTTTGCATAGGAGGAAGAAGGCTTTTCTTAATTCTCTACTTTCCTTCAAGATAGACTCCTTTAAAGGTGAGTGACATGTTTTTACTCTTTGTTGTTCTATGCATGATGAATGTACATATTTGTCTAATAGGATGTTCACTAGAAGATTGTTTGTTGATGAAATGGATAAACTTGATGAATGAGTAGTGAGTAGTTAAAACAAAACCTTCATGAATAAATATGCAACTTTATGGATGACTTATTGTATAGATGACCCAATCATGATAGAAACCTAGTACTAATCATGGATGTGCTGTTTCTTATTGATTTGATCATGTAAATTGAGATTGTATGAGTTATAATGCATGAATGTGGACAAAGAAGGGTTATTCACTGTTTTGAAATTATATGATTCTGTTTGATGTTTTTTGATGGATAGAACTTGACCAAATAAATGTTGTAGAAGCATATAATCAACCGCAATTGATATAACTAGTTTGTATATGTGTATAACAAATCGCAAGAGAGTTTTGAGATCAAAAGATCAAGTTTTAAAGGGTTGAACTGGGTTTCGATTTAGGATCTGATGTGCAGGCCGAAGCTTGGAATTTTTGAGTTTTATGAAGTTTTCAAGTGGATTTTGATTTATATTGTTACTGAGAGTGAATTGAACAACATACCACCCATATACAATGATTCTTGATGATTTTTACTGATACAGATATACATATATATACACACATATATACATTTCCTGATATGAAGAACTTAGTTGGAAATTGCTCTTTTTATGAAATTGTTGAGAGTTTGATTTGATTTACGAACTCTATTGTTTTGGACAAGTCGTATTTGATTATCTCAGGATTTTAACCTTTTAAATTCATGAATTTGGAGATTTTAAACTACGTATCAGTTGTGAGAAACACGGATTTTAAAGAGGCTGAAAATGCACTGTCTGAACTGCTGTATGTTCCAGTTTAGAACGAGTTTTTGACTTAGTTGCTGATGGAATTACCTAAATCTTATAAAATAGAAATTGTAGCTCACCGTGTCGAGTTTCCAGAACATCCGATGGATCCTTAATCCGACTTATAAATTGTAAGATATGCAATTTTTACCACTTTACTGTCGTAGTTTCAGATTTTTAATATAACAGTTAGTTTTCAAAATTTATCGAATATGAACCTTTTAAACTAATTTATTCGAGCCCAGATTTTTTTGGTGGATTCCTTGGGATGTGTTGGAGATAATGTGATTTTTCCAGGTTTTTATGATTTAATTTGATTTCTTTGTTTCGAGGAATCAACTCGTATAAATTTCAGATTTGAGAAAGAATTGATTTTAAATGTATTATGCGTTGAATTTGAGTTGTGGGTTGTATAACTCTATGTTTTAAAAGATGGAAATTTGTGATTTGGGACTAAGGGGTAGTTCTAAATTAAAGGGGTGATATTTTTTAGAACTTTTAAGGGAAAGAATTATGGATGTTTTGGTTATGTGAGCTTTAAAGGCTGAGTAGGACCCTGATTACTGGCAATTGAACTAATCGAATTTTGGGTGTTAGCCAGTGGGGCCATTCGTCCTGTCTTTTTGTGGTATTAAGTCCGGTGGGGTTTACTAGCTCTAGGTGCTGTGGTTGTCTTAAAAAAAAATAAAAAAATAAAAATAATAATAATGATAATAATAAACATAAGGACAGGCACTTATGGAGATGTGATAGATCGTGAGAAATGTAAGTAGGGAGGACTTCTATAGTGGACGGATGAGATTCGGGACTACAATAGTAGTTGGGCGGATTGATTCCAAAGGCTACGATTATCATTGCCATCACCCGAATTCGCACGCTGAGGGTCTTTTACAGTTGGGTGGTTTTATTTCGGAGGCTGGGACCTATTCGTGGAATTTCTGCATGGAATGTTCAGGGCGACGCTTACATGATTACTTGCGCATTGAGGGTGCTAGTTCGACAGGTAGATACCGGGACGAAGGCCTATTCGCGGAGTATTCTAGATCTTGTTTCTATCACCGTAGTAGGATTTGTAGCATAACGAGGGATTAAACCCTATAAAGTGGAGAACGATAAGGGCTTGCTCTGGATCTATGTAGTGTGGGGAGCATAGATTCGACAAGTATGCATTAGAGAGTCATCATACTGTATTTGTGTTTTTCTTGACATGTATTATGCATGCTTGTTTTTTATTTTCCTACACTTGACACTTAGCCTAGTTTCACTTGATGTTTTTATGCTTTATTTATCGTTATTTCATATTCCGTTTGTTACTGCTGTGAAAATGTGTTGATTTTGAATTTGTTCTTCATGTTTCGTTTAAATTATATTTCTTTTAATGTCACTTACACAGTTATAGCTGATCCCTGTAGTTTTGGAGGTTAGGGTTATCTCTAGCCTCATGTTTTACAAGTAGGTACCATTAGCTTGGGATTGGATGCATGTGGTAGAATGATAATATGGTTTATGCAAATTGTAAAAGAATGGATTGTAAAAAAAAGAAAATGTAATTCAAGGTGTTAAATTTCCGCTGTGCTATGTAAGGAATTGATGTAATAAAAGTTGAAAATTTCCTGTGTTTTGCTATGTTTACTATTACATTGGGGTTGATTCTGGATTTGTGCCATGTATTTTCTAATTTTTAATTATTGAAAATTCGGGGTGCTACAGAAGCACTAGGCCTAATAAATCCCTTCTGCAATAACTCCTCAATCGGCTACTTGATCTCATTCTGCTCCACTGGTGTCATCCGATATGGTGCCTTCGATATTGGTGCACTGCCGGAATGGATCATGATACTGAATTCCACACTCTGTGCAGAGGTAATCCAGGTAACTCGATTAAAAATACAAGCAAAAAATCTCTTACAATATGTATTTTCTTAATCTCTTCTGATACCTTCATTCCAGCTACAGCAGCTAGAATCTCATCACACTTCCTTTTTCCTTGAAACATGACCTACGGTTTCTTAGGCGTTGCCATGGTCACCTTCTTTCCCTTATAATCTATGGTCGCTTTGTACTTAGACATCCAATCAATCCCAATTATTATATCTACTCCCACAAAGCCTAATTGCAACAAATCTATGTTGAGAGTTTCTCTGCAAAATTGAAGCGTACAACCTTTATAGCATTCATTAGCAATAAGAGTAGCTCCTGATGGCGTAGCCACCTCCAAAACCAGATCAGGAATTGCTAGATGAGTGCACCTTAACTTTTTAGCAAAATACTTAGACACAAAAGTATGAGAAGAACCACTGTCAAATAAAATTCTAGCTCTAATTCCATTAATATTCAAACATCCAGTAATAATTCCTTCTGCCTCCGTCGCTTCCTCTTCAGTCAAAGTGAAGACTCATCCCTTACGGAAGGCTTCTTCCCTTTAATATCATCCTTTTGAATATGCCCACTGTTGTTCTTCTGCAGTTGTGGATAATTTGGCTTGATATGCCCAGTTTTTCCACAGTTGAAACATGTTCTTGCATCAAGATGGGCCTTATCCTGTGGGCACTGGTTCCTATAATGCCCTTGCTCGCCACAAAGAAAACATTTAGTTGACTTAACTACTCCTTCACTTGTATTCGGTTTCTTGAACATTTGAGTTGAGCCCTACTTCTGAAAGTTGGTAGTGGAAACAAGTCTTTTTCCCTTGTTCCAAGTCCCCAACTTCGCTTGAGTTTGTTAGCTCTGATTCGTGTCCGATTCGGTTGTTGCTGCTCAACGCACCAATTTTTCGAACCTCCGAATGCAAAGGGGTACCATCCTGGACCTTAATCTGAGTCTAAGAACTAAATCCTTCCAAGTGTTTGGTCCATCGCCCATTGTGCGTTTACTGACTGCCACCATACTCTAGCATCATTTTCCAACAAAATGGTCGCCAGTTTTAGTTTGCTTTCTTATGGCATTTCCAGCACATAAAAAACAATATCTACTTGACGTGTCCAGTCATCTGCTGCTGTAGGGTCCACCTGACCCTCGAACACTGGTGGTTTCATTCTCTTGAAGGATTCTACCACCTTGACATGGTTAGTAACGACATTCCCTGGGTTCCTGCCCCGAGCCCCTAGTTGCGGCATGAGGACTACCTGATCGTCAAAGCGGGGGACTCAAGCTGTGTGGAGCATCCATATCCAAGGGGGAAAATGTAGTGTACAATTATTACGTATAATTCATTATATAATGTAATAACATTGATGTAATAAAAAGTTTTTAATTTCCTATGATTTCCTGTATTGTGTACTTATTTGAAGTAAAGATTTTGGATTGCGTCATGAGTTTTCTGTGTACGAAAATATGGGCGCCACAGTTATCATGATTATGCTTTATTCCTAAAATTGTCAGAAAAATTGATTATCCTATTTTTTCTTTATATTGATGATAAGTTTATCGCTGGGGATGATGCCTCCACTATTGCATCAATAAGAGAGCATCTTCATTGTCAGTTTGAGATGAAAGACCTTGACCCACTTCTCTATTTCTTAGATTTTGAGGTTGCATATTCTCTTCATGTTTATTTTATGTCTCAACTCAAGTACACAAACGAAGTTATTGAGAGAGTGTGCCTTACTAATCAACGGACAGCTAACACCCCAATGGAACTCAACATGATGCTTTGCCCTACTTAATGTGAAGCTTTGCCCTACTATCAGCTTGTTGGTGCCCTTGTTTACCCTACTATATCCCGTCCTGACATAGGTCATGTGGTGCATATTGTGAGTTAGTCTGTTAGTGCACCTCATTCTAAACATTATACAGTTGTTCTTCACATTATCTGATATCTTTGAGGCACACTTAATCACTTGTTGTTATTCTCCTCTACATCTAATTTGGAACTCTGAGCATATATTGATGCCGACTGGGCCGGAGGTCCCACAGATCAACATTCCACCACCGGATTTTTTCTTTCTCAGTTATTCTCTCATTTCACGAAAAAGTAAGAAGCACGATATAGTTTCCCGCTCTAGTGCGAAGGCTAAATATCGTGATATATCAACTGCTATTGCAGAGGTTGTTTTGCTTCGTCGATGATATGGCTAAAAATGGGGTTTAATCGGAACCGTCCAAATCAAGCACGAATCTTGATGCCCAGGGGTAAAACGGTAATTTCACCTACCAATGGGTCTGAGATGGGTACTGGATCTCTTCATCGAAGATCCAATAATCCACGATCGGATCCACCTCAATCGGGTGCTGGTTCCAACCAGCAGAAAGCCCAATCCAGAGGGATAGAATTAGGGTTTCTGATTAAATCCTAATCAACGGCCCTGATTCATGCCTATCCCTCCACTGGGAATTAGGGATTACATTCCTAATCTGATTACAAGGAGAATATTCCTTATCAGATCACGGGGATTACATTCCTAATCCAGTCCCTAAGACGCCTATAAATACCCCCCATCTATCTCCATTAAGAGGTAATCAATCTTTCTCTAGTTTTTGCGCTCTTTCATAATCTTTCTCTGATTACTGACTTGAGCATCGGAGGGTGCGTCGCCGGGAACAACCCCGGTGTCTCGCACTTTTTGCAGGTGTACGGCGGGTGCAACGATCAAATTCCAACGGAACAGGTACACAGGTTTGCTATTCAGTTTTCCTAAGAATCCACAAATACTATCTGTTTGCCCCCACACCAAATTTAGCAGCAACAGATTGGCGCCGTCTGTGGGAAACTAACGAATAGCAGCCTCCCCTTTTCCCGTTGAACAGATCTTCTCCAGCCATGCCTCCTAGGAAAGTCAGATCAAGAGGGTCTAACAGAGGACCCAACCCCGATTAGCAGCAAGAAATTCCCATCCAGCCTACCCAACAGCAGGGGCAACTTCCTCCTCCAGCGGAAGACCCGCTCCAACAGGACCTTCCACCTCCTCCTAATCAGCCACCTCCTAAGGGTCCTAACCCTCAGAAACAACATCTTCACCAGGACCACGTCTCCATCCACAACGCCTCTTCGGACTCTATGGCCTCCCATCATCCCCGAGCTTCTGGTCTCCACAATACCGCCCTCAATCGGTAGAAGGACGAGGATCTTCGCCGCCATCTGGATGAAAAGTGGGCCCGAGAGGGAACCTCCCGCCAACACCGTCCGGATGAGCGGTCTCCTCGCCGCCGAGAATACAGAAGGTCCCCTATCCGAAGGGGGCGGAAAGAGTCCCCCGAGCATTACCGAAGAAGGCCATACTCCCCTGCAGGTCGGCAACAGCCTAGGAACGATGAGGCACCCATCACCCGTGCCGAGTTCCAGCAGTTCCAAGCGACCGTCCTACAAGCTCTCAATCTCCGGCCCAACACCAATGCACCCAAGATCCCCTCTCCTCCTCCGGTCCGAAGTCCTCGCCGACGGTCCCCATCTTCTCCTCCAGCTCCCAGCAACTCCCGGCATGAGCAAAGTCCTCACCGCTCCAGGGACTACCGTCATCGTAGCCCCCGCTCTCCCTCGTACGAAGACGAGTCTAGAGGCTCAGCTGATTACCGTCGAAGGGATGACGCTGTATACCGCCGTCTCCATGAGATGGAGAGGCACTTGGGTCAGTTAGATCGAGAAGAAGAACTTAGAGGGAGAACCCTTCGTCCTAGCAGACCTCCTTTCTCCCGAACCATAATGGATACACCTGTGCCGATCGGCTTTAAGCCTCCTCAATTTGAGACCTACTCCGGGGAGACTGACCCCGTTGATCACATCGAAAGCTTCAAGACCCTAATGCTCCTCCATCAAGCTTCCGATGCCCTCCTCTGCAAAAGCTTCCCCGCAACTCTCAAGGGCCCAGCTCGAGAATGGTACCCTCGCCTTGCCCCCTCCTCAATATTCTCCTTCGAGCAGTTCGAGACCCTCTTCGTCACCCATTTCGTAAGCAGCCATAGAGCTGAGAAAACCAGCATCTCGCTACTGCACCTCCACCAGAAGAAGGGTGAGAAGTTGAGAGACTATATGAAGAGATTCACAACTGAAGCCAGGTCCATAGCATCCCTTGACCAATCGGTCGCTGCGGCAGCATTTCAATATAATGTCCTCAATTCCAACCTCCGCTCCTCCCTTGCCAAGAAGCCCCCACAGAACTTCTCTGACCTCCTCCTCCGCAGTGAAAAGTATATTCGGGCCGAGGAAGCCGAGCACTGACCCAACTGGGAGGGGTCTTCCTCCAGGTTTAAGAGAAAGGGAACAGAAGAGGAAGGAGCCAAGAAGCTCCAGAAGGGTAATGCCGGCCAGCGCCGACCTCCCCCCAGATTTGAGAAGTTCACTCCCCTCACCACTAATGTCTCTACCATACTGATGGAAGTTGAAAAGGAAGGAATCATACCTCCTGCTCCGAGGATGAACACCCCTGCCAAGAAAAGAGATAAAGAGAAATGGTACCGTTATCACCGGGACCACGGGCACGACACCAATGATTTTTGCGCCTTGAAGAACAAGATAGAAGCCCTCATGCAGAGGGGACAGCTGACCAGGTTCGTAAGAAAGGACCGAGCCGAACTTCCTCCCCCGCCTCGGGGGGCTAATAAACGTCCGGAGCGCGATGACATGCCTTACTTCGAGGAAGAGCGTGTCCTCCATCTCATTCATAAGGGCCCAATGGGGGGTTCCTCAAACTCCTCTCGGAAGGCATTTATAAGAGAAGTCAACTCGGTCCGAGCCACACCTCCTCCTAAAGGCCTCGGAGTGCCCGTCACATTCTCAGACGAAGATCTTGAAGGAGTCCGCACCCCTCATTGTGACGCACTTGTCATCAGCCTCCACATGGCGAACTTCAAAGTGGAGAGGATCCTAGTGGATAATGGCAGCTCCGTTAACATCCTCTTTTTCGCCGCTTTTAAAGGCCTAAAGCTCTCCCGAGATAGACTCAAGCCCGCCGGATACACGCTCCATGGGTTCACGGGAGTGCCAGTGACTATTGAGGGGGTGATTACCCTCGACGTAACCGCTGGCAAAACTCCTACTACCCGAATGGAGTCGATGGACTTCATGGTCGTAGATGTCCCCGCAGCCTACAATGTCATTCTGGGTCGGCCCAGTCTAGCCGTCCCTTCTGCCTACCACCTCAAAATGAAGTTTCCCACTCGGGCCAGAGTAGGGGAAGTAAAGGGCAATCAGGAAACGGCTCGTAAGTGTTACATGACATCTACCCTCGGACCAGTCCTCTCCTTAGAAACTCTGGAAATCCCCCAAGATGCTGCCCGGCCGACGTCCGAGCCGGTAGATGAATTGGAGGAAGTGCTCTTCTCTGAGCAGGATCCAACTCGCAAGTTCATTGTTAGCAAGACCCTCCCGTCCGCCCTATGCTCGGACATTGTACAGTGCATCCGAAGGAACCGAGACCTCTTCGCTTGGTCAGCTGCAGATATGCCCGGAATTTCCGAAGAGCTCTTAGTCCACCACCTCAGCGTTGTTCCGGGGTCCAAACCGGTTCAACAAAAGAGGCGCAAGTTCGCCCTCGAGCGCCAGCTAGCTATAAAAGAGGAGGTGGACAAGCTCTTGAAGGCCCGGTTCATCCAGGAGGTAAACTACCCCGAGTGGTTGTCAAATGTAGTAATGGTGAAGAAGTCGAACGGGACTTGGAGGATTTGTATTGATTTTACCGATCTCAACAAGGCTTGCCCCAAGGATCCCTTCCCTCTTCTGAGTATTGACACTCTGATTGATGCCACCTCGGGACATGAACTCCTCAGCTTCATGGATGCCTTCTCAGGCTACAACCAGATCCGGATGTTCCCCCCGGATATCCCGAAGACATCATTCGTGACCGATCAAGGCCTCTATTGCTACAGGGTCATGCCTTTCGGCCAGAAGAACGCAGGAGCAACATACCAACGCCTCGTCAACAGGGTTTTCCAAGCTCAAATCGGCCGAAACATGGAGGTGTATGTTGACGACATGCTTGTGAAAAGCATCCGAGGTGTGGATCATGTGACCGACCTCCAAGAAGCGTTTGACGTTCTGAGAAAGCACAGCATGAGACTCAATCCGAACAAGTGTGCGTTTGGTGTCTCGTCAGGGAAGTTCCTCGGCTTCATGGTTAGCCAACGAGGAATTGAAGCAAACCCTAAGAAAATCAAAGCGATATTAGACATGGCCCCTCCCAAAAATATTAAGAAAGTTCAGAGATTAACAGGCCGCCTAGCCGCCATAGGGCGCTTTCTCTCAAAGTCCGGGGAGAAATGCCTCCCTTTCTTCAAGGCCCTCAGGGGGGCTAAAGGTTTTGAATGGGGGCAGCAGCAACAGGAGTCCTTCGACCAGCTTAAGGCTTACCTCGTCAATCCCCCTCTCCTCAGCAAATCGATCCCTGTACCTCTACCTGGCAGCCTCCGAGCAGACCCTCAGTGCAATTTTAGTTAGGAAAGAAGACCGGGCTCAGAAGCCCATCTACTATGTGAGCAAGGTGCTTCGGGACGCCGAGCTCCGATACCCGAAGATAGAAAAGATGGCTTACGCCCTGGTGATGGCCGCAAGAAAGCTTTGCCCGTACTTTCAGTCCCACTCGGTGGTCGTTCTTACCGACCAGCCGCTGAAGCAGGTCCTCCACAAGCCGGAGACCTCGGGTCGCCTTATGAAGTGGTCTATCGAGCTGAGTCAGCACGATATAACTTATCAGCCTCGGACCACGATCAAGGCTCAGGCATTAGCTGAATTGATAGTTGAGAGTATTATCCCCGAGTCCAGCCAAACAGTGAAGGGACCACCCGTCTGGTCGGTTTATGTGGACGGATCCTCCTGCAATGAGGGAAGCGGGGCAGGGGTCATTCTGGCGGGCCCAGATGACTTCATCCTCCAATACTCCCTCCGCATCAATTTCAAGGCCTCGAACAACAAGGCAAAATACGAGGCGCTCATAGCCGGCCTTGGGATGGCTCGAAATGCAGGGACCCAACGGCTCTGGATCTTTAGCGACTCTGAGCTAGTCGTCAATCAGGTCCTCGACGAGTATGAAGCACGCGATGACAGGATGGTTAAATACTTAGCCAAAGTCAAGAGCCTCATGGCGCTGTTCGAAGAAGCCCTCATCCAAAGAATCCCCCGGGAAGAAAATGCTCAGGCTGACGCCCTCTCCAAACTAGCCTCCTCCTCCCTCCAAGGTCTCGAGCAGACCGTTTTGATAGAAGTCCTTCTGATGCCAAGCATAGAGGACGAAACTCTCGACTCCATAGAGACGTTGCTTATCCTGCCCGAAGACAATTGGATGAAACCCCTCATCGAATTTTTAAGGGACGGACTCCTCCCCGAGGATCCCAAGGAAGCTCGAAGAGTAAGAACCCGAGTCGAGCGTTACACACTGATCGGAGGCATCCTATACAAACGCTCCTTCACACAGGTCGACGGTAGGCCATACCTAAGATGCCTCTCCCCCGGGCAAGCTGACTACGCCCTGCAAGAACTTCACGAGGGCATCTGATCAATACAATATTATTCACATTTAGGAGCAATAATCTTAATACAATTAGACATTTAAAAGCTCTATATGTGATATTTAACTCTTATTTTCTCTTTTCCATAGGAAACAGCCTAAAACAGAGAAACGAGGCAGATTCAGGATTTTAAGGATGATACCCAGAAAACTGCAGATCATCGGTCGACTGGTTCCCCACAGCAGGCGACTGGACAGAGAAGTTGATTTTCCACAGCCGCTCGGTGCAGTCGACTTACTCCAAAGCACAGTCGACTTGTATGATCAGTTATGAAATCTTCAGAAGTCTCGACTCAGTCGACTGGTTCGAAGACAAGTCGACTGGTAGGCGGCAGAGTTAAAAGATAAGATATTTGAAGATTCGTCTAAATCTAATTCAAATCAGAACAGAAAAGGAAGAATAGAAGAAAAGAGAAAGAAATAATACGCAGGGCAACGAGGGAGGAAATAAATAAAAGAAAAGGACTTTTCTATAAAAAGAAGAGTGCAAACCCTAATTCTCTAGCGGTGATCTATAAATACCAACCAAGAAGAAGGGGGCCGGGGGGATCTATCTATCGCGCTCACTGGATCTCTTTCACGCTTTTCCGCACACACCATCAACCGGATCACAAGAGTTTCAGAATCATCAACATATCAACCAAGAGCAATACTTTATCAGCATAGAAGAAGGAGAAAGGAGATTAAGTACTAAGAAGAAGAACGGCCGGTCGACTGTGTGACAGCCAGCCGACTCATCTAGCCGAACTACATCAGTTTATTCCTTCTCTTTCTAATTCTTTTATGTTAATCATGTATTCGAACTTGTTGATCAATAAAAGTCTTATTATGTGGAACTAATTTCATAGTTGGGTAGATTGAAGCCGTAGCTATGTAATGCTAAGTTCTTCTGAATGTTACTCTTTTACTTATTGATTAAACCTGATTAAACGAATAACAATTTACATAAAACAAACTTGTTCAGATGTTCTAAGGGCAGTCGACTGAAGTGACAGCCAGTCGACTGAGATACAGAACTTAAGATTATCAAGTTGTGCAGTGTAGATCTGAAGCTGTTATATGAGCATATTGAGACGACCCGTATCTCATGCTCATAACTAGTAACACAGGAGTCCTTAGGGGTTCTTGGTTTAATCAACTTGAGGGATGTAGATCTGATACCAATTTCTAGGACCTTGAGTGTTTGTTCGTTTCCACTGTTCTTATGTTTTCTTTAAGTGCAACTTAGTAGATACCATGCTAAATACTTAATGAAAAAAACGAATTAGAGTAGATACCATGCCTAATTCTTGGCTTAGGGAAACATTACTTTAAGGAGTAGATACCATGCCCTTGAAGAGAACAAACATGAGTAATAAGAAGAAGTTCAGAAGGTGACTTAGCATTATTGACTATTGGTGGAGATCTAAACCCAACTACTTAATAAATATTTGTGATTCAGCATTTCTTGATTTAGTTTTCATCTTTTCATTTCTTTTAGACCTTTAGAACAACTATTTATCATTCTCACTCTTTTTATTGATTAGTAAGTTAATTTCTACAATCTCTGTGGGATCGACCCTTGCTATTGCTACGCTTCTATAAATGATTCATACACTTGCGAGGTTTTTAATTTGTGTCTAGCTTAGATCATCTAGATTGCACAACAAGTTTTTGGCGCCGTTGCCGGGGATTGTCTAGTATTTTAACTTACAGATCAGTAGAAAACTTTTATTTTTTTTTCTTTTAATTTTATTAATAAGTATTTTTCTTTTAGGTTACAAGATTTTGGTGGATGCACGGAAGGAGATCACTTCGTCCAGAGCTACTACCTATTGACGCAGAAACAGAACGCACTTTGCACAGACTAGGTAAGCTGTTTGCAGCAAACCAGTCGACTGCACAGAGATCCAGTTCACATACAGCAATGGGTGAGGAAATGCCAAATCGAGTGCCAATGCAGGACAAGTTCACGCCTAAGAATATCGAGCAACCTTCCTGCATTGCGTATCAGCCTAATGTCACAGGGAACATGCATCTATCTCCGCAGTTACTTAGCATGGTTCCCCACTTTAGTGGCAAACTAGATGAAGAGCCTCATCTCCATCTGCAAGACTTTTTCGATCTTTGCAGGACACAAAGCTTCCAAGGGCTTACCCCTGAACAAATCAAGTTAATCTTGTTTCCTTTTTCCTTAAAACTTAATGCTAAACTATGGTATAATTCTTTGGAACCAGGATCAATAAACTCATGGGAGCAATTGGCAACAAAATTCTTGAAAGAATTCTTTCCAGCCCAAAAGACCAAACAGCTGAAAAGGGAGATTCAACTCTTCCAACAAAAAGATGGAGATTTATTCTTCGAAGCATGGAAGGATTTCAAGAACAAGCTTCTCAAGTGTCCTACACACAACATGCCTAAAGACGATCAGGTACAAGCTTTTTATGAGGGTTTAAATGATACTAACAAGGCAATTGTGGATTCAGCTTGCAACGGGATCTTGATGAGGAAAAGTGGTGAGGAGGCCATCGAATTATTTGAAGAACTTAGCGAGAACTCGTAGCAATTCTCAACAAGGGGAAGAGGCATCTCTAAAAAACAGGGAGTTTATAAAATTTCTGGTAGTAATAACATACAAGTGGAAATGGCAAACATGAATAAAAAAAATTGATATGCTTGTTAATGCAATGACAACAATGGGCAATGCGAAAAATCTAACAAAAGAAATTTGTGCAATTTGTTCTCATTGTGATCATACAACTGATACATGCCCCATGTCTTCGTTCACAGATCAGGAGCATGCAAACTATGTGGGGCAAGGAGTGTTCCCACCAAAGAACAACCCATTCTCGAGCACATACAACCCAGGGTGGAGGAACCATCCAAATTTCTCATGGAGCAACAATCAAGGAACCCAATCTTCACAAGGACATGCACGGAACTTCCAAATGGGAGGTGGGTTTGATAGGCCAGTTCAAGAACAGAAGAAGTTGGATTTTGAATCCACCGTTCTTCAATTGCTCCAACAACAACACCAAACAAGCAACCAACAAGGGCAAGCAATTCAGAAATTGGAAACTCAAATCGGGCAAATTGCTAAGGAGTTGAGTGAGAGAAAGGCAGGAGAACTTCCCTCACAAACCATACCAAATCCTAGAGGCCAAGAACAGCTCAAATCAGTAACAACTCTGAGAAGTGGTAAGATAATTGAAAACAAGGTTGGAACACACACCGAAGAAACAGAAACACAACCATCAAAAGTTTTGGGGTCAAACAAGGTAAGTGAAAAAGAAAGAACAGTTCGGCCACCATTCCCTCAAAGGTTAGTCAAGCAAAAGAAAGAACAACATTTATTTGACATCTTTGAAACTCTCAGAAAGGTAGAAATTAATATCCCCCTACTTGATGCTATAAAACAAATTCCTTCTTATGCTAAATTTTTGAAAGAATGTTGTACTCACAAAAGAACATTTCAGGTTAGGGAGGATGTGGCTTTGATAGAAGAAGTGAGCGCTGTGCTATTAAGGAAATTACCTCCCAAATTAAAAGACCCAGGTAGTTTTACCATTCCTTGCAGGATTGGTGAGCACTTCTTTGAGAAAGCACTACTAGACTTGGGGGCAAGCATCAACCTCCTTCCATACACTGTTTATGAAAAGCTAGGATTGGGGGAACTCCAACCAACATCCATCACGTTGCAGTTGGCGGATCGCAGTATCAGAAGACCTAGAGGTATTTTGGAAGATGTCCTAGTTCAGGTAAACGAATTCATTTTGCCTGCTGATTTTGTTGTGTTAGACATGGACGACGCTTCAATGCCATCTTCTCTACCAATCATTTTAGGTAGGCCCTTTATGAGTACGGCTGATATAAAAATTTGTGTTAAAAAGGGTACTATAAGCATGAAAATAAATGGAGAGAAGGTTGAATTTAAAATGTTTGATACACTAAAATTACCACATGATGATCATGAATGCTATAATGTTGATGTGGTGCAGGAGATTGTTGATTAAACCTTTCAGGTACATAGCGTAGAACCGCTACAAGCTGCAATTACACAGTCTCTAACATTGTCTAATGTTGAACAGGAACACGATGACTGGAGGATAGCAGAAACAGTACATCACCTTGAAACTCCAAAGTCATATTCAGGTAAACTCGCACTAGAATTTGAAAATATTGTGACTGATGAAATTTGTGTTTCCTCAGACCAGTCGACTGGCGCTCAGGATAAGTCAACTGACCCGACAACAACCAGGAACCAGTCGACTGTACCGAAACTTCCAGACATAGAGCTTAAGCCACTGCCTGAACACCTGAAGCACGCATATTTGGGCGAGAACCAGACACTACCAGTGATAATTGCTGCAAACTTAAGTGTATAGGAAGAAGAGAAGTTGCTGAGGGTACTACGAGAACACAAAGGTGCAATAGGATGGACCATTGCAGATATCAAGGGAATAAGTCCATCCAAATGCATGCATAAAATACTTCTTGAAGACAACGCAAAACCAAGCAGGGAAGCACAGAGAAGGCTTAACCCACACATGAAAGAAGTGGTAAGAGCAGAAATTCTGAAGCTACTTGATGTTGGCATCATTTACCCGATCTCAGATAGCAAGTGGGTGAGTCCTATACATGTGGTGCCTAAGAAAAGTGGAGTCACAGTGGTGAAGAATGAAGATAATGAGCTCATCCCTACGAGAGTGACCACAGGATGGAGGGTATGCATTGATTACAGGAAACTGAATAACGAAACCAGGAAAGATCACTTCCCTCTTCCTTTTATTGATCAAATGTTAGAAAGATTAGCAGGATATAGTCATTATTGTTTTTTAGATGGTTATAGTGGCTATAATCAAATTGCTATTGCTCCAGAAGATCAAGAAAAAACCACTTTTACATGTCCTTTTGGTACTTTTGCATACAGGAGGATGCCCTTTGGATTGTGCAATGCACCAGCTACATTTCAGAGATGCATGATGAGTATATTTTCAGACATGGTGGAAAGGTTCATCGAGGTATTTATGGATGATTTTAGTGTTTTTGGATCTTGTTTTGATGAATGCCTTAACCATTTGCAGCTTGTGCTTAAGAGATGTGAAGAATGCAACTTAGTGCTGAATTGGGAAAAGTGCCATTTTATGGTACAACAAGGTATTGTGTTGGGACATGTGGTGTCAAAAAGAGGCATAGAGGTGGACAAGGCGAAAATCGATATAATATCAAAACTACCCCCTCCCACTACAGTCAAGGGTGTTAGGAGTTTTCTTGGACATGCAGGGTTCTATAGAAGATTTATAAAAGATTTCTAAAAAATCTCCAAACCCCTATGTGATTTGTTGGCTAAGGATGTTGAGTTTGCATGGACAGAAGAGTGCACAAATGCTTTTATTACATTAAAAAATCTTCTCATTTCTGCACCTATTGTCATGGCACCAGATTGGAGCCATCATTTCGAGCTCATGTGTGATGCAAGTGATTATGCTTTAGGGGCTGTTTTAGGTCAAAGAATCAATAAGATACCCCATGTTATTTACTATGCTTCTCGAACTTTAAACGATGCACAGCTAAATTATTCCACAACTGAAAAAGAAATGTTAGCTGTTATTTTTGCTGTAGAGAAGTTTAGATCATATTTAATTGGTTCTAAAGTTATTGTTTTCACTGACCATGCTACTTTGAGATATTTGTTTGCTAAAAAGGATGCTAAGCCTAGGTTGATCAGACGGGTGCTGTTGCTTCAAGAATTCGATCTTGAGATTAGAGACAAGAAAGGAAGTGACAATGTTGTGGCAGATCACATGTCCAGACTACTGCATGAGGAAGAGGGAAGTGTGCCCCCACTGAATGAAAATTTTCTATATGAACAGTTATTTGAAATAAATATACCACAGGGGCAGTCGACTGGTAACGGAACCAGTCGACTGGTATCTCCCTGCTCATATTTTCCATGGTTTGCAGATATTGTAAATTATCTCACTGCTCATGTTTTCCCTCCAGGTATGACAAGTCAGGAAAGAAAAAGACTGGTGGCCATGTGCAGGCACTATTATTGGGATGATCCTTATTTGTTCAAATTTTGCCCTGATCAAATTATAAGAAGATGTGTGGCAGAAGAAGAGCAAATGAGTATTCTACAACATTGCCACCAATATGCATGTGGAGGACACTTTGGACCAAAAAGAACAGCACTCAAGGTATTACAATCTGGATTTTATTGGCCTAATGTATTCAAAGATGCTTTTTCTTTTTGCAGGACTTGTGACAAATGCCAAAGGACAGGCAACATCTCCTCTAGAAACCAAATGCCACTTCAAAACATCCAAGTAATCGAGCTGTTTGACGTTTGGGGAATCGACTTCATGGGTCCCTTTCCTAACTCATTTGGTTATTTATATATTCTTGTGGGTGTGGATTATGTGTCTAAATGGGTCGAGGCTGTCCCCTCAAAAACTAATGATCACAAAGTTGTTGTCAAGTTTTTGCAGGAGAACAATTTCACTAGGTTTGGTACACCACGGGCAATAATTAGTGATGGAGGGAGCCACTTCAATAACTTTTCATTTGCTTCTTTGATGAAGAAATATGGTATCACACATAGAGTGGGCACCCCATATCAACCCCAAACTAGTGGGCAGGTGGAGATTAGAAACAGAGAAATCAAGAGCATTTTGGAAAAGACAGTCAACACAAGGAGAAAGGATTGGTCGCTGCGCTTGAATGATGCATTATGGGCCTACCGAACAGCATACAAAATACCCATCGGCATGTCACCATACCGTTTGGTTTTTGGAAAAGCCTGTCATCTACCAGTGGAATTGGAGCACAAAGCTTATTGGGCCATCAAAAAGTTCAATTTTGATATGAAACAAGCAGGTGACAAAAGAAGATTGCAACTAAATGAGCTTGAAGAGTTGAGGCACGACGCGTATGAAAATACAAAATTGTACAAGGAAAGGACCAAGTTGTACCATGATAAACAGCTAGCAAGGAAGGAGTTTTATGAAGGACAGAAGGTATTGATATACAACTCAAGATTAAGACTTTTTCCAGGCAAGCTCATGTCAAGATGGTATGGCCCATACATTGTTACAAGAGTCTTTCCACACGGTGCATTGGAGGTGCATAGCAAAGAGAAGAATCAAACATTTAAGGTGAATGGGCATAGGGCGAAGCCGTACATAGAGATGAGCATAGAACCGCAAGAGGAAGATATGAATCTTCAAACCATTCAATACATTGCATGACCTCATCAAGTCTAGCTGAAGACAGAAAACACAGCGCTTATTGGGAGGCAACCTAATTTTCAGGGGAGTATTTATACTTCCCTTTCATTTTCTTTTCGTTATTCATTTTTTTTTATTTTCAGTCTCTCCTTCTTACTAGATGGTAACACATGCTTATATTTTAAGCTTTGCGCGAATATTGAGGACAATGTTCCATCTAAGTTTGGGGGTATTAGTTAGTTATATTTAGAGTCTTTTGAAATTTTTTTTAGGGTAAACAATTTCTTATAAAGTAAGAGTAAGGATACTTATTTACTTTAGGATTGTTGAGTTTCATAATGCCTTACAAAATTATATGAGTCATGCGATTATACATAATAAACAAATGTGATGCTTTTTTTTCTGGTGATTATTCCCTTTAGATCTAGTCCTAAATTGAGTTTAAGTAAATAGAGTGATAAAATATATATATATATATTTGAATAAAGTCAATCTACTCCAATGTTTTGAGTGCTTAGTAACTAGGGGTATTCATCACCAATGTTTACCTTTACGTCAAACGGAAACTTGAAATATGAGTATGCAAAGCACTTTAAAGTTTGTGACTTGTTGAGTAACCGGGTGGATTCATCACAAATGTTTTGCATTCGCGTCAAAAGGCAAGTGACAACTTTAAAGAAGAGACTATATATTAATTAAAAAAAATAATAACTTTAGTTTGCTACTCGGTTTGTAGTAGAGAAAATGGATAATCACATATTGAGTAGTTGCATACTATAACTATAATTAATTGCATGACAAGTGTGGTTGAGTTTGGAGTTATGAATAAACAAGTGCACTAGAGAAAGTGGGTATGTTTAGTTTTACTTTATCTGAAATTGTTTATAGTTTTATATGTTGATGCTCACATAATAAAAATTCTTGGTTGAGAGTACTATTATTTTTCCCATGTTCATAAATTCACTTTTTGCTAGAGGACAAGCAAAATCTAAGTTTGGGGGTATTTGATGAACACAATATTATTCACATTTAGGAGCAATAATCTTAATACAATTAGACATTTAAAAGCTCTATATGTGGTATTTAACTTTTATTTTCTCTTTTCCATAGGAAACAGCCTAAAACAGAAAAACGAGGCAGATTCAGGATTTTAAGGATGATACCCAGAAAACTGCAGATCATCGATCGACTGGTTCCCCACAGTAGGCGACTGGACAGAGAAGTTGATTTTCCACAGCCGCTCGGTGCAGTCAACTTACTCCAAAGCACAGTCGACTTGTATGATCAATTATGAAATCTTCAGAAGTCTCGACACAGTCGACTAGTTCGAAGACAAGTCGACTGGTAGGCAGCAGAGTTAAAAGATAAGATATTTGAAGATTCGTCTAAATCTAATTCAAATCAGAACAGAAAAGGAAGAATAGAAGAAAAGAGAAAGAAATAATACGCAGGGCAACGAGGGAGGAAATAAATAAAAGAAAAGGACTTTTCTATAAAAAGAAGAGTGCAAACCCTAATTCTCTAGCGGTGATCTATAAATACCAACCAAGAAGAAGGGGGCCGAGGGGATCTATCTATCGCGCTCACTGGATCTCTTTCACGCTTTTCCGCACACACCATCAACCGGATCACAAGAGTTTCAGAATCATCAACATATCAACCAAGAGCAATACTTTATCAGCATAGAAGAAGGAGAAAGGAGATTAAGTACTAAGAAGAAGAACGGCCGGTCGACTGTGTGACAGCCAGCCGACTCATCTAGCCGAACTACATCAATTTATTCCTTCTCTTTCTAATTCTTTTATGTTAATCATGTATTCGAACTTGTTGATCAATAAAAGTCTTATTATGTGGAACTAATTTCATAGTTGGGTAGATTGAAGCCGTAGCTATGTAATGCTAAGTTCTTCTGAATGTTACTCTTTTACTTATTGATTAAACCTGATTAAACGAATAACAATTTACATAAAACAAACTTGTTCAGATGTTCTAAGGGCAGTCGACTGAAGTGACAGCCAGTCGACTGAGATACAGAACTTAAGATTATCAAGTTGTGCAGTGTAGATCTGAAGCTGTTATATGAGCATATTGAGACGACCCGTATCTCGTGCTCATAACTAGTAACACAGGAGTCCTTAGGGGTTCTTGGTTTAATCAACTTGAGGGATGTAGATCTGATACCAATTTCTAGGACCTTGAGTGTTTGTTCGTTTCCACTGTTCTTATGTTTTCTTTAAGTGCAACTTAGTAGATACCATGCTAAATACTTAATGAAAGAAACGAATTAGAGTAGATACCATACCTAATTCTTGGCTTAGGGAAACAATACTTTAAGGAGTAGATACCATGCCCTTGAAGAGAACAAACATGAGTAATAAGAAGAAGTTCAGAAGGTGACTTAGCATTATTGACTATTGGTGGAGATCTAAACCCAACTACTTAATAAATATTTGTGATTCAGCATTTCTTGATTTAGTTTTCATCTTTTCATTTCTTTTAGACCTTTAGAACAACTATTTATCATTCTCACTCTTTTTATTGATTAGTAAGTTAATTTCTACAATCTCTGTGGGATCGACCCTTGCTATTGCTACGCTTCTATAAACGATTCGTACGCTTGCAAGGTTTTTAATTTGTGTCTAATTTAGATCATCTAGATTGCACAACAGCATCGGCGGAGCACATTCGGGTTCCAGAGCCCTGGCACGCAAAGTGTTGAACTACGGATATTTCTGGCCCACTCTCCTACGAGACGCCGAACGACATGTTCGGCAATGCAGCTCCTGTCAGAAGTACTCCGACATCCGACGCCTCCCACAAGCTCCACTCACTTCCCTATCAAGTCTGATCCCCTTCGCGATGTGGGGGATGGATTTACTAGGGCCGTTTCCGCCAGCTCCCGGACAGTTCAAGTTCTTAGTCGTGGCAATCGACTATTTTTCGAAATGGATAGAGGCCGAGCCCCTGGCCACGATCACCGAGAACAAGGTCGTTCAGTTCTTCTAGAAAAGCGTGATCTACCAATTTGGCATCCCTAGGGTCCTAATAACAGGCAACGGGACACAGTTCACCGGCACTGCCTTCCGAGCTCTATGCGAAGACCTTGCTATCCAGCACCGGTTCTCCTCTGTCTCTCACCCCCAGTCAAATGGCCAAGTCGAAAATGCTAACCGACAGATCCTGTCCGGTATTAAGAAGAGGTTAGAAAAGTGCTCCAAAGGCTTATGGGTCGATCAGCTTCCCAACGTGCTGTGGAACTACCGCACCACCAAACGGACCCCCACAGGAGAGAGCCCATTTAATCTCACCTATGGGTCCGAGGCCATCATCCCCCTAGAAGTCGGAATACCCTCTCCTCGTCTACTAGCTTATGAAGAAGAGCAAAATGCCAGAGACCTTCGAGCCAGTCTTGACCTGATAGACGAAATCCGAGAAAGAGCTGCCATTCGTCAACAAAGCTACCGAAGAAGGATCGAGTTAGCATACAACAAGAGAGTCCGCCCCACGGACCTCAAAGAAGGGAACCTGGTCCTTCGAAAGTTGGCCATCTCGTTCCCAGGTCAGAAAAGCAAATTGGCTCCAAATTGGGAAGGACCTTACAAGATCTCCAAAGTAATTCGCCCCGGCACGTACAGACTAGAAGATCTTGAAGGCAGGGAGATCCCCAGGACTTGGAATGCCGACCATCTCTTAAAATACCAAGGGAGAGCACCAACGCCTCTCTAAGTACTTCGAGATGTCGAACCGTTCCTCTCCTACTACTTGTAATGATTTTCTTTTATTTTTTCCTTGTAATAACGGCTAGCAACTTTAGAAGCAGCCGACTATTAATCATTAATAAAGAAAGTTTTTCATATTTTACTGTTGTTTACATCTCTCTGCTTTTAACTCTCCAATCTAACGATGGTTCGGAGTCCAACACTTGGCTCGATTCTACTTCGCAAGATCGCTCCTAAGCGAGCTAGAAGTAGTTCGCCATTCGGAATTGCTCCCACAACTGTTGAACTAATCTAACGATGGTTCGGAGTCCAACACTTGGCTCGATTATACTTTGCAAGATCGCTCCTAAGCAAGCTAGAGGTAGTTTGCCATTCGGAATTGCTCCCACAACCGTTGAACTAATATAACGACGAGTTCGGAGTCCAACACTTGGTTCGATTCTACTTCGCAAGTTCGCTCCTAAGCGAGCTAGAGGTAGTTCGCCATTCGGAATTGCTCCCACAACCGTTGAACTAATCTAACGACGAGTTCGGAGTCCAACACTTGGCTCGATTCTACTTCGCAAGATCACTCCTAAGCGAGCTAGAAGTAGTTCGCCATTCGGAATTGCTCCCACAACCATTGAACTAATCTAACGATGGTTCGGAATCCAACACTTGGCTCGATTCTACTTCGCAAGATCGCTCCTAAGCGAGCTAGAGGTAGTTCGCCATTCGGAATTGCTCCCACAACCGTTAAACTAATCTAACGACGAGTTCGGAGTCCAACACTTGGTTCGATTCTACTTCGCAAGTTCGCTCCTAAGCGAGCTAGAGGTAGTTCGCCATTCGGAATTGCTCCCACAACCGTTGAACTAATCTAACGATGGTTCGGAGTCCAACACTTGGCTCGATTCTACTTCACAAGATCGCTCCTAAGCTAGCTAGAGGTAGTTCGCCATTCGGAATTGCTCCCACAACCGTTGAACTAATCTAACGACGAGTTCGGATTCTAACACTTGGCTCGATTCTACTTCGCAAGATCGCTCCTAAGCGAGCTAGAAGTAGTTCGCCATTCGGAATGGCTCCCACAACCGTTGAACTAATCTAACCACGGCTCGAAGTCCAACACTTGGCTCGATTCTACTTTGCAAGATCGCTCCTAAGCGAGCTAGAGGTAGTTCGCCATTCGGAATTGCTCCCACAACCGTTGAACTAACCTAACGACGAGTTCGGAGTCCAACACTTTGTTTGATTCTACTTCGCAAGTTCGCTCCTAAGCGAGCTAGAGGCAGTTCGCCATTCGGAATTGCTCCCACAACCGTTGAACTAATCTAACGATGGTACGGAGTCCATCACTTGGCTCGATTCTACTTCGCAAGTTTGCTCCTAAGCGAGCTAGAGGCAGTTCGCTATTCGGAATTGCTCCCACAACCGTTGAACTAATCTAACGATGGTTCGGAGTCCAACACTTGGTTCAATTCTACTTCGCAAGTTTGCTCCTAAGCGAGCTAGAGGTAGTTCGCCACTCGAAATCGCTCCCACAACCGTCGAACCAGTCTAGCAATGGTCCGAAGTCAAAAACTTAACCCAAACGCGTTCAGCGAGCCTATGTTAAGTGAAGTTCGACTCATCTCACGAGGTCGCAAGATTAGGCGACCGAAACACAGCTCGCCACAACTAGCCGAACTCCCACCTCGCCGATCCGCGAACAAGCAAGAGGCCGACCTAGGAACCTCGGCGCGATGAACATAGCCACAAACAAGATGACTACACAAAACTACAAGGGACATGCAAGTTCGAGAATGAATTATTATTAATAAATGGGATACAGTACAAAGCGACCCTTCCATACAGAAAGATTACAAGGCGTTGAAAAGTGAAAATTACAATGCCGACTTATTACACTTAGGCTAAAATACAAAAGCAACCAGAAACGAGGTCTTCAGCGCTTCCTTGGCGCCGGGGCATTCCGCTTCAAAGACACTCGAGGGCGACGATGCTTATCTCCGGAGCTCGACCCCAACCCGGCAAATTGAGACGAATCCTCGGTACCGCTCCTAGCAGCAGCTCCGACGGATGCTCCGCTCGACAAAATTGCCACAGAGCATTGCGCGTCCCCCAGACTAGGATGGCCGATGGGCTGACGGGTCACCATCTCGTTAAACGTAATCCCACGATCGCTCTCCGCGCGAGTGCACGAAGTGCTTCTGACGTTGATTGGCCCCGAGCGCGGTTTTAGGCGAGTGACCTCCGCCTCTAAGTCAGAGATCCGCTCCCTCAAAGAGTCGTCCTTTACGTCGACCTCGAAGCGAGGGGGTATCGTGGAGTCCGGCACACCCGAGCGACTGGCCATCAGACGACGAAGGTGAGTGACTTCGATGCTTTTGTCAACCGTAGCCCTCTTCAGCGCGTCGACTTCGGCTGTCAACTCATCCCGTTCAGCCGTCAGTTTGGCCACCTCAGCCGTCAAGCCCTCTCCCTCCGTCCGAAGCTCCGTCTCTACGGTCTGCAGATGGCGGATCTCGGAAAGCAGGTCGTCCCTCTCCACCGTTATTTTAGACAAATTGTGCCGAATGCACTGAATCCGAAGCCCGTTGCTGAAAGCAGTCGGCGAGTATTCATCTTCTCCTGTGGGAGTCATCTCGGCGATCCTGCTCTCCAGACGCCGGATCTCGATGTCTCGCCGACTGAGGATGAGCTGAAGATGGTTCCGCTCGCTTTCGGCTCGGTGCAATCCGAGCTCGACTTCATAGAGCTGCTCTCGGCACCTCGCCAGGCACAGCCTCGTCGCCCCTAAGCTAGCCTCGGCTCGAGCTTTGTCCTCCGAGCGAGCGGGCTCGACATCTTGAGCAACCACCATGAGCTGAAAAGAAATTGAGAAAAATAGCAAGATTTCAAACACTGCCGTAGTCTAACACTTGAGAAGTTTTCAAACAAAATTTCGACAATTGATGAGAAAAGACAAAGACACAGAGCCGAACTCCAGCACTTCAAAAATTTTTCATTCATTTCAAAAAATAGTGGTGGCCAGTCCGCTATTAGGCGTTACATTTCGAAAAGAAAGAAGAACAAAAACAGAAGAAAAAAAATGCGAAGTCAAGGCGCGACCTTCTTCCCCGGGCGACGAGAGCGAGTGGGGGTCGACTTCTCCGAGGGGGACACCACCGCCAATGGGGTAACCACGGTGCTGGGGACCTCGTTGGTGACTTCAACCTCAGTCTCGGTTTCGTCCTCCCCTTCTTCATCTTCCCCCTCTGATTCGGGGTCGAAGCCCTCGACGTGGCCCGGGAACAGCCTCCATCCCGAGACGTCCACTTCGGGGTACTCCTTCGACACCTGGGCGATGGCTTCGGCATAAGCCTTGGCCATGTTTTGGGTGAGGTACCCTTGCACCTTCGCCAAGGTCGCGTCCTCTGCCGCCTTCACCGCCGCCGCCTTGACCTCCTCGGCTTCGGCCAACTGCTTGGCCGCCCCCTCCTTCTGGCGAAGGAGGTCACCCTTCAACTTCGCCACCTCGGCCTCGAGGTGCTCGATCCTCGCCGACCTCCCTTCGTGCTTGACGCGAAGCTTGTCGAGCTCATTCGACATCCGAGCCTTCTCGTTCCGAGCCTGGTCGGACTCTTGCTTCAGCTCCTTCTCCAGAGCTGTCAACCTCTCGGTGAGGTGTCCGAAGTGGACGATAATCTGCGACAAAGAAAGAAGGACTGACAGAGTTAGAAAAATTGTGGTTAAAGAAATTCAACAATGGCGAAAATCCAACACTTACCGAAACTGCCGAACGAGCGATCTCGATGACATCGTCGCCTTCTCGTCCGGCCTCCATGGCGGCTCGGTCCTTCGGCGTGGCGAGGTGCTTGACGGCCTGCATGCTCGCCAATGTATTTCCAAGGAATCCATCGTGCTTTCGGACTTGCCAGTCCAGAATGTGGATCCTTTTATGCTCCTCTGTCAGGAGCTCCTCGGCTGCTGCCGTCAGTGGCGGCATCGTCATTCCGAGGGCTGTGGCGATGGGGAACTCGCCGACCGCAGCCGATGCCGAAGTCCCCGCCACGGTGACGATCGGACTGTCGAGGGTCTCCACCTCCTCGACCGAGGCTGCGATCCTCAGAGTCTTTGGGGTCGGCAACTTGGTCGCGACCCTCTTGCGCTTCTTCGGTGCCTTACTGGTGAGCCCAGCCCTGAGAGCCAGCACTGCATCATAGTCCATCGTCTCTGCATTAAAAATAAAATTGGTTAATACAATACAAAGTTGGGAGAAGTAAGGTACGGAAAACAAAGCGTAATAGAAGCCGCGTACTGGGATCTACGCGGCAGAGCCCTCCCTTGTACAGTACGTCCTCGGTGAGCTCCTTCCAATCGTACTTCGGCCGATCGAGGAGAGTCTGAACTGCCTCTTCTTCTTCAACACTAAGCTTCGGCAGTGCCCTCGCCCACTTCGGCACCCCTTCTACCCAGCCGGAGGGGATCGGCCAAGCCTTCGGACTTCGTACTATCATAAACTTCTCCCGCCAATGCTTGATGAAGTTGGGGCATATGACGAGCCTGCCGCCGTGCCTCGGAGTCAAATAATATCGGTACTCCGACTTGTTCCCTTGATGTAGCCGATAGAGTGTCCAAAGCACGTTCAGCTGCGGCTCGATCCCTACAGCTTGGCAGTGAAGCACGAAGCCATTTATCACTCGCCATGCATTCGGCATGAGTTGGATAGGGCTGACCCCGAACCAACTCACCACGGTAACGGCGAACGTATGGAGAGGCAGCTGAGCCCCGGCGATGAAGGCGTCGACCGGCCAGCAACACATCGTCACTGGCAGCGGCGAATTGGCCCTAACCCCGGGACCCGACAACATGAGCTCGTACTCCTCTGAGATTTGAAAAGAATCCCGAATCACTGTCAAGTCCTTCTCACGCAGGATCGACACCGTCTCGTCCGCCTCCGTCGTTTCCCTCGCTGCATTCTCCTCGAAGGATCTCCCCCTCCCGTGAACGATTCGCTCGGCTTGATCCTCCAGAAGCTCCCGAACTCTGTGAAGCCCGGTCAGCGGCCCTGGCAGTCTCCTGAACTCCCCCATACGCTTCGGATCCTCCACAATCGAATCCTTGCCGAACACCTTCTTATCTTTAGTTGGAGTTGAATCTTCGACATCTTCAAGGGAGGGCTCGGACCAAGAGATCGACTCGGAGACAGAAGCAAGAGACATAGTTTATGGAATAAACTAAGCGTAAATTACCTTGAAAGATTAGCTATCGGAAAACTTCGCCGGAAAACGAACGTCGACCACCGGAAGTACTCGCTTAAACACAAGAGATCACCTGAGCAAAAGAGAAGAGAAGTGAGAAATGAGAGGGGGTGGGGTTTTATAAAGAAGGGCGCGCTAAACGAGGATAATGGGCTTGTACTACCGACCCATTCACGCAAAACGACAAAAGCGACCTCAATCGTCACCTTGTTTACCATGCCAAGCAGTACGCTGCATTTAATGAGCGTCCCATCTGACAGAAGCTCAGAGATCACTGCATTTAATGAACGTCCCATCTGTCAGGGTTGTCAGAAGTTCAGAAGGCGCGCAGAAGCCACCAACTCATATGTCAAAAACGACAAGTTTTGGACCTCGGCACCAGCTGCCGAGCATTCTTGACACCGACCCCGTTACGGGGGAAAAATGGACCTCGGCACTAGCTGCCGAGCGTTCTTGACACCGACCCCGTTACGGGAGAAAAATGGACCTCGGCACCAGCTGCCAAGCGTTCTTGACACCGACCCCGTTATAGAAAAAAAAATGGACCTCGGCACCAGCTGCCGAACGTTCTTGACACCGACCTCGTTACGGGGAAAAAATGGACCTCGGCACCAGCTGCCAAGCGTTCTTGACACCGACCCTGTTACGGGGGAAAAATGGACCTCGGCACCAGCAGCCGAGCGTTCTTGACACCGACCCCGTTATAGAAAAAAAAAATGGACCTCGGCACCAGCTGCCGAACGTTCTTGACACCGACCCCGTTACGGGGAAAAAATGGACCTCGACACCAGCTGTCGAGCGTTCTTGACACCGACCCCGTTACGGGGGAAAAATGGACCTCGGCACCAACCGCCGAGCGTTCTTGACACCGACCCCGTTACGGGGGAAAAATGGACCTCGGCACCAGCTGCCGAGCATTCTTGACACCGACCCTATTACGAGGAAAGATTGGACCTCGGACCTCGCCGAACTCCCTCTCAGCACTCACGACCAAGCCGAGGTCCCTCTCCTCTTAGGAAAGAGGCGCCGAACCGCCTACAGACCTCGGTCCCCTAGTTAGCGAGCTCTAGAAGGGGTCGGAAGTGTGAAACAAGCCTGTGGTCCACGCAACGGAGGAAAACGGCCAACCCGTCCACTAAGAGATCGGGGAAAAAACAATTCAAAATTCGGGAAATTAAAGAAGGACTTCCAGTAATTGCGAAGTTGGGGAGGCACTCTCTAGTCTTCAAACAAGCAATTATCGCCGAGGACAATCTTCTAAGGCCCCCGACCGACGAATTGACACTTCGTAGAGTTAAAAGAATACTCCTGCAAGAACACCACATGACCATAAGAGCTCAGGAGCGACTCAGAGTTCAATCCACTTGAAATCACCACACTACCTCCTTCAAGATTCAAAACTTTCCATTTGGGCTCCGATACAACTCCCCCAGCCATTAAAACAGTAAAACTACTCCTCAAAAGCTGACCAAACTCAGCCTTCGGGAGTGGGGGACTCGTGATATGGCTAAATATGGGGTTTAATCAGAACCGTCCAAATCAAGCACGAATCTTGATGCCCAGGGGTAAAACGGTAATTTCACCTACCAATGGGTCTGAGATGGGTACTGGATCTCTTCATTGAAGATCCAATAACCCACGATCGGATCCACCTCAATCGGGTGCGGGTTCCAACCAGCAGAAAGCCCAATCCAGAGGGATAGAATTAGGGTTTCTGATTAAATCCTAATCAACGGCCCTGATTCATACCTATCCCTCCACTGGGAATTAGGGATTACATTCCTAATCTGATTACAAGGAGAATATTCCTTATCAGATCACGGGGATTACATTCCTAATCCAGTCCCTAAGATGCCTATAAATACCCCCCATCCATCTCCATTAAGAGGTAATCAATCTTTCTCCAGTTTTTGCGCTCTTTCATAATCTTTCTCTGATTACTGACTTGAGCGTTGGATGGTGCGTCGCCGGGAACAACCCCGGTGTCTCGCACTTTTTGCAGGTGTACGGTGGGTGCAACGATCAAATTCCGACAGAACAGGTACACAGGTTTGCTATTTAGTTTTCCTAAGAATCCACAAATACTATCTGTTTACCCCCATACCAAATTTAGCGGCAACAGTCGACTTCTT
This sequence comes from Hemerocallis citrina, assembly GCA_017893485.1. Taxonomy (NCBI): domain Eukaryota; kingdom Viridiplantae; phylum Streptophyta; class Magnoliopsida; order Asparagales; family Asphodelaceae; genus Hemerocallis; species Hemerocallis citrina. The sequence goes on from CM030367.1 coordinate 78,443,364, forward strand.
ACGTACATGGGCCTTTTCTTAGACAAGCCTTTGTCGTTGTACTGCGATAATAAAAGTGCAGTCAATATTGCTACAGATCTAGTTTTTCATGAGCGGACTAAACATATCGAGATAGATTGTCACTTTGTCCTTCATTTCTACATGAAAATCCGAGCACTACCATACATTTCCTCCACTGAACAAATTGCCGATCTTCTAACTATGGCCCATAGCACTTCTCGATTTAATTAGCTAATTGGCAAACTCTCATTGGTTAACCCATCATGAGTTTGAGGAGGCGTGTTAAGTTGTACAACTTAGTTCAGTGGGGTGTGTGTGTGTGTATTGTACAGAGAATACATAAAGAGAAGAGAAGAGTGGAGTTCCCTATGAGTCTTATACACACAACTCTAATATATAATGATCCTATGTTAGTTGTATAAGACTAACATAGGATCGTTATATATTAGAGTTGGTGTGTATAAGACTCATAGGGAACTCCACTCTTCTATTATCTTTATGTATTCTCTGTACAAAACAGATCGTTATAGATTCTATAAAATGAATCTTATGATCTAAAATACTTCCTCTCTCAAGCTATATCAATTATTTCTACAATCATAAAGTACACCCTCACCCTTGCAAAGGCGAGCTGACTCCTCACCCTGGTCTCCCAATCCAATTATCAAAATTTGATATGCACCCACATTGACTTCAAATTCTTGGCCCTCACAGCTCCAAACATCGAAGACCACTTGTCGAAGGATAGCGAGAATTCTTTGCACAACTAATTTTTCCCCAAATATTATTGCCAGAAACCCTTCCTCATTATGGAAATGAGTGATGAGTGTCTTGGAGTTAACTCGACTGATCCCCAACTTAGGAATCTCTAATTCCGACCACTAGCGTGCAAAGCATTAACAATCCCCCTTCTGATGGAGCTCCAGAATCAATGGTGATAACCACACTATGCCTCGAAGTTTTGTTCAATAGTTTTTGATTCCTCACATTAACGGATGAATGCAATGGGATTTTTGTTGTTTTCCTCTGTTCTTGGGATGACCGGATTAGGTCTCGATCCGACCTCTTTCAATTCATTCTCGAAATCATCCAACAATGGCTCATAGCAATACTTCGAGATGTGTCCCCACTCCTAGCAATCATAACAGTGCCAATCAAGGAAACACTCCTTAATCACATGCCCCCAATGGCCACACTTGCGCCATAAACATTGTCAATGTACCATTGGCAGTCTCGCGAAAGTCCTTGGAAGAGTATTTAGTGCAACCGGGACCGCATTTCTCTTCGTAAGGTTAACCTCATTCCACTCATCATACTTCTTCTAGGAGAGATCATGATGATTTAGGATACGCGCATAAGTTCCTCACCATGCCAGAAGTAAACGAGGGATCAGTTCTCCTTTTCCATTATCACTTCCTTACCTTTATCTATAGCTTTGGCAACACTAATGTATGACGGCGAACCACCTCGATTAGACCAACAAACCATCCTTTTGGCACTATTTCCTTCATCATCCTTGGTCGAAGCGAAACGCCTTGACATTAAAGGTCTTTCCCCTTGTTTTTTAGGCGGTGGCCCATCTGTTGATCTTTTGGGGATCAACATCTCGATGGTTCATTCCATCCAGACCCACGGAAGGGATGGACCTAGAACCTTGCTGGCTGTCGGTGAAACCTCCGGCGTCCTCCCTTATCTCTCTTCTCTCTGACTCCTCTGCATTCTCTTGCCAAACCTCAATTTATGAAAGCTTCTTAAAATATATGTTCAAATAATTATGCCCTATCTCAAAGCAGTAACATGCCCAAATCAGGTAGTAAAGGCCTCAAACTCCATTAAAAAAGGGATCTGGATCCTCTCGTGAACTTTTAAGGTGCTGGAGATTCTAGTAGTCTCTTACAAACCGTCTCTCAAAGATGGCTCCTAGATAGATGGCTGAGATTGAACCTTTAGCAAAATGGTGCCACACTTAAAACATGAGTTACATGTGTTATCACATGTAGTTCTCCTTCACCCATTAGCAGACCAGAGTGTCCCCACCCCTTTCTTACTATTGGCACCGTAAACAACCTGTCCGCCTCCTTCGTCCACCTCCGGTCAATTGCATATCACAGGTCAAATATATCAGTTGGAAATTTTCAAGAAAATGTTGATCTCTCTCTCTTGTGGTTCATCCATCTTATCATGGAAATTTTATACAATAATAAATAGATGAAATATGTCTTGACCATTTAGGGATTTCAAATGCTTGATTTATATGATAATTGAATCATTCTTCAAGACAATTGAATCCTCCTTCAGCTATTTGAGGTTTATTCATGGTATCCATTTTCCCCACAAGCCTATAGCTATCATGGGTTTGAATAAGACATTAGAAAGGAATCGAAGGCTGTCAGAATGGACGGCATTCGTGGAAGAGTGGCGATTCAGCACGCGGAGAGAGAGTGAGTGAGTGAGTGTGTGTGTGTGTTAGTTTTGGGTTTAATCTCAAACTCTCAGTAAGTAGTGGGGATGGAAAGGGTGATTTAGTGGGATGAGAGGAAGGCAAAACTAAGATTGTCACATGCAATGCATGTGTTGAGACAGTATTTAGTTGCTCATTTCTAATCTCAGTCATCCATCCATACTCCCATTTTTTTGGAAACGAGAAGAGATTACCGGACTCTCTAGTACTTTACAAGTACCCAAGAGGATCCAGATTCCAAATATATAAGAAAGCCGTATTTTCCCCCAACTAAGTGGCTTTTTCAATCAAATTCCACCTATGAGTCACATGCCAAACTTATTCGAAAATTTTGCCGAAATGCCCCTATTTTTGCAAATAATTAGCGAACTGCCCTTGTTTCGAAAACATTTAGCCATCTGCCCTTGTCTGTGACACGTCAGCAACAAACGTGATTGGGAATCACGGCATCAGTTATTTTGATGCCGTGTTTCCCAATAACGGCATCTGTATATAAAAAAATTTACGTGCCGTTATTCCCAATAACGGCATTGGTTATTTTTAGTATAGAACTATATTGTATCAATCTTGTCTCGAGATTGGAAAGCAAAAAAGGAATGAACTGATGCCGTTATTCCGGAGAACGGCATCGTTTGTACTGATGCCGTTTTTCAGAATAACGGCATCAGTTATTTACTTTTTGCACAAATCCCTATAAGCGTAATCCCCTTTCTTCTCCCCTATTCTTCCCCTTCTGATTTGTAAAACGCATCTCTCTCACATCACCCCTTTTACCCACAAACCCTAGATCTCATAATCAAAAATTTTCAACCATTTGAGTCCTATAAAATTCCATACATCCTAATTCCTCACTCCCACTCTCATTTTCAGTCTTCCTCATCAACGAAAACCTTGCCGGTGGTTTTTTTGGTATCATTTGAAAGGTATTATCATACTAACCTTATGTTTGATTTTTATTTCAAAGATTCGTCACATTTTGAGTAGTGAATGATTTGAATATGTTTTAATTTGTATGCATAGGTATGGAATTTGATATCCCTATATGGTTATATTTTGGGGGTGAAGTTATTAAGGATCCAAAAATTGGATATTCTTATAGTGACGTCGATCCTGTAATGATTTGGGCTACCCCCAATTTTGGTTACTCAGAATTAACAGATAAGATATATGAAGTAACCAAGTGGGACAGAAGTGAAATGACTCTGAGTTTGAGAGCCCGTTATTCTGCTGGTAAAGGGGATGGGCAGTACTTCATGTTGGTATCTATAGACAGTGACAGTTCTCTGAGGTCTGTCCTGCTTAGGACACTTCATCCAAGTTGTGGTTGGAATATAGTTGAGTTATATATTGATCAAACGAGGCTTCCAAATTCTACAAGAGTTGTTATCGACGGTCCAAGGCCAACTAGGATTCTGAGACCATCTGAAGAGTCACACGCAAGGATTTCTAATACTGTTGGAGATACTAGCACAACTCCAACGGAACCTGTTTCCTCCGAATACGAGCCGCTACATCCGACCCCATTGCCACAAAATTTTTTGGTAGCTGGCATTGCTTTGACAGACTTTGATAACGCCGTTGTAAATAACGACTTGGTAGAAGAGGAAGAAGATGAGGTACGCGGTCTCGAGGATGATGATGAGGAGATCGCCCTTGAAGCTCCAGTTGTTGCTGCCAATGTTCAAGTGCCGATTGTTGATGCCAATGTTCATGTGCCGGTTAACAATGCCCGCGTGTTGCCAAGTCAGGACACAGGTCCAGCTATGCGTGGATCGCAGTCAAGTGAATGGATGTCCCGTGCCACCGTACATGAACATGGCCAGTCTTCCATTGGGTCTTCCAACTTGGATGAACTCTTCATAGGTCAAAGATTTCCATCCAAAGATGCTCTACAACATCAAGTCAAGATGTATGCCGTGAAGAACCACAGGGAATTCGTGACGGTAAAATCAGATCGTTGTCTGTACCATGTGAGATGTAAATACGCTCCCATCAACCGTTCAGCCGAGCAGATTGCAGAAAATCCATCACTTCAAAATGTAGTCGGTTGTCCATGGCGCTTGCGTGCAATTATTCCCAAAGGTCGTGATTATTTTGTGGTGAAACAACTTGAAGGTGTACACACATGTGTGAATCCTACATTGACTCAGGATCACAGCAAAATTGACTCGACGGTTGTATCGATGCTGATAATAGATACTCTGAGGGAACAACTCACAGTAACACCAAGAGCCATAATTGGGCAGGTGAAGGGTAGGCTCCAATACACAATATCATATTGGAAAGCTTGGAAGGCAAAATATAAAGCAATTGAGAAACTATATGGTTCTTTTGAAACAGCGTACACTAAATTACCATACCTATTCAATGCAATTCAAGCTTCGAATCCGGGTACTACTGTACAGTGGGCGAAGACTACGACTGGGCCGGGTATAGAAACATTTAAGAGTGTTTTTTGGTCATTCGGTCCTTCGATCGAAGGATTCAAATCATGTAGACCAGTTATAAGTGTTGACGGTACTCATTTGTACGGAAAATACAAAGGCTGTTTGTTGATTGCGGTTTCACCAGACGCAAATGGTAGGTTGTTTCCGTTTGCATTTGCACTTGTTGACGGCGAAAGTATAGAAACATGGACATGGTTCATGAACTGTATTCGGTGCTATGTGACAGAACGTGAAGGTCTTTGCGTCATCTCGGATCGACATGCCGGTATTTTATCAGCAATGGGAAATGAGTTTGGCACGTGGAGGGAACCTTTTGCATATCATCGGTATTGTATGCGGCACTTTGCTAGCAATTTTCATAAAAAATTTGGTTCGAAATTTTTGATGAATAAATTAAAGGTGATTGCAAGTGAAAATCAGTGGAGAAAGTATGAAGAAAAGATGGCACAACTTGAAGCTAGCAATGCTGATGCGGCTAATTGGGTTAAGGAGAAAGCAATTGAGAAGTGAGCACTTACTGCTGATGGTGGGCGTAGATATGGTATTATGACAACAAATCTGTCCGAAGTGTTCAACTCGGTTCTAAAAGGTGTTCGTAGCTTACCTGTCACCGCAATTGTGGAACAGATATTTTTCCGTCTGAACATGTATTTCACCGACCGCCGTGAGGCCGCGCAGACACTTATTGCTGAAGGTAAACTATGGGCACCACGAATCCAGGATCTTATTGATGCCCGGCGTGAAAAATCAAATTTACATGAGGCCATAATGTTCAATAATCGCGATGGTGTCTTTGGGGTGAAAACGGGCATTAGAATGGACGGTGGATATCAAAAGGGTGGGCATTGGCATACGGTGGACCTAGAAGGCCGAACTTGTACGTGTGGAAAATTTCAATTGTTCCACGTTCCATGCTCTCATGTGTTAGCGGCATGTGCTTCCCGGGCGCTTGATTATCAACCGTACATAGATCCTTTCTACTCTACAGACGCGTTAGCAAAAACATGGGCACCATCTTTCAATCCTTTCCCTGACGAATCTTATTGGCCTACCAAAGCGCACCGGTACTAATTGTTGATCCTAGTCTTCGTCGGGTCAAGGGGAGGCCTAAGAGTACTCGTATCCGCAATGACATGGACGCTCGAGAAGGAGGGAGTAGTGGAAAAGTATGTTCAAAATGTGGTGTGAGCGGACACAATAGACGCAGTTGTAAGAGTGTACAAAGTGTGGGGACTTCACAATCTACCCGCACTTGAATATTTTTCTTAGTTATTATATGTTAGTTGAATGTTTTCATGTTGTGTGTTGCTTGTTGAGTAATTTACGTTTGAATTATTTGAATTATTTTCATGTTGTCTGTTAATGTTGAGTAATTTACGTTTGGATTATTTGAATTATTTTCATGTTGAGTAATTTACGTTTGGAGTAATTTACGTTTGTGTGATTTGTATGTTTAAATTGGTATGAAAGTGTTAATGAGTGGTGGGTATGGTTAGATTTGTTCCAAACTACCATTCGCAAAATAAACATGCACAGAAAACATGCACAGATGTTTTAACTGATGCCGTGCTCCTGAATAACGGCATCTTATTTACATGCCGTTATTCTGAAGAACGTCTGTGGAGACAGTATGTTTGGCAGAATGCTCAAAATTTGAAATTTTGTTCTTTAACTAATGCCGTTATTCAGAATAACGGCATCGTTTACAGATGCCGTTATTCTGAAAGACGTCTGTGAAGACAGAAACATTTGGCAGCAACTTCAATTTTTCTAATTTTCCCTATATGAAGATGTCGTTTTTCGCAATAACGTTACAGGATTAATATGCCGTTATTGCGAATAACGGCATCGTTCAATCTCTTTTTTTGACTTAGCAAGCATGCACAACTTATGTTACATACAATCAACTTCAAAATGGAATTCAACTCTTGCTCAGATCAACTTCAAAATGGAATTCAACTTATGTTACATACATTCAATTCTTCAAGTTTGCTCAAATCAAATTCAAATCAAATTCACAGATCAAATTCTTCAAGTTTGCTCAGAATCAAGTTTTTTTAAGTGAGTTGAATACAGATCAAATTCACAGGCACAGATCAGATTCTAAAAGTTTGCTCAGAATCAAGTTTTTTTAAGTGAGTCCAATACAGATCAAATTCACAAATACAGATTAGATACTTCAAGTTTGCTCAGATCCCAACTTTACTCAACTTCACAGACTGAATACTACCCTTCCAATACTACACAGATACAACAAGATACTACACAGATACATGCACAGACACACACTCCCCTTCCAATACTACACAGATACAACTAAATACTTCACAGATTCATTCTCAGATACATTCTCTGGCACTTTCTGATCAAATACAGATCAAATACAGATCAGATACAGATCAGATACTTCACAGACATTACAAAATTTAATACTACATATTAAATTTACTCAGACTTCAAAATTCTCAGATACTTCAAATACTTCAAATACTTCAAAGCAACTTCAAAATTTACTCACATCTCAGATACTTCAAAATTTAATACTTCAAAATACTTCAAAATTTAATACATTCAAATACTTCAAAATTGATTTAATACATTCTCAGATACTTCAAATACTTCACAGATACTTCAAATACTTCAGATACTTCAAAATTCAAATACTTCAAATACTTCAAAATTTAATACATTCTCAGATACTTCAAACACTTCACAGACTTCAAAATTTACTCACATCTCAACTTCACAGACTTCAAATAACTTCACACACTTCAAATTTTAATACTACATCAAGATCACTAGGACTTATTCCACATATCAGAATTGATTAAGTTCAATTTGCCACTCCCACATACCAACTTCAAAGACATTACAAAATTCAAAATTTCCTGTGTTAATCTTCATCAAAATCAAATACTCCTTCCAATTTGCACACCCACACATAACAACCTGCATACAAACATATACGATTAATAAATGCATAAAATGATGTGTTACAAAACGACAATTAGTTTGTTTCTACCAATTATCCTGGAGTGTAATGTTTGGGTGCTTTCCTCATCCGAGCCGGGACTTTCCGCCTACGTTCCCGTTGTTCTTGCGTTGGGGGTCCACTTGGACCAGCTCCTCCTTCTTCGCCACCTCCTCCTTCTTCAATCTCCGGATTTGCCAATTGGCTTTACGGGGGAGGATCACGAACGGTCTTGTGTCTTCGACGCTCTGATGGGGGTCCCAATTGCAAAGCTGGTTGTGGTGGAGGTGAAGCTTGGCTAGCGGTAGGCTGTTCTTGTTGGCGTGGAGCTTCGGTTGAACGCATAAGTTCATTGAAACGAGGACCATCTCCAACCTCTTCAAGAGAGGTACGACAATTGCACAGGAGGTCTCGTGCCAATTCTTTGCATGCCTTATTGGCATTGCTCTTCAACACATTCGCACATTTTCTAGCCATGTCCCATGTGCTTTCTATCTATAATAGTAAACGATATATATTGTAAGTGAAGATGCATAAGTAGAACGGAACGAAATAATTGAAATTCAACAAACAATCTAACTTACCATTATACGATATGATGAGGCCTTCGGTTGGTACATCGGCTGTGAGGATGAAAATGCCGGTGGTGGCTCAACATGAATCGCGGGTATAGGTTCTTGGATGCCCGCTGGAAAATTCGTTTTGGGTTGGATATAAACTCGCGTTATGCGACGGTACCAGGCCATATAAGTAGTTTGCATTGATCCATCGTACGGATACTCAACACCCTCGACTACCAACTCATACCTCCGCTCATTCCATGCTCCTACATACGCGCGGTGGTGATCGGCCCAATCCATGTTCGGTAAATGACCTTGGCCCGTGATGTTGTGTAGTCTACGATCGTATAATGTGTTCACGGGGACGGGTTGTTGTGCATTGAATTGCCGAAGAACACGGCCGGGATAATAAAACTCCACAACTGAGAAATTCACTAGCGGAGCTAAGGTCAACCACAACTGCGCATGAGCAGTGCAAATAGGTGGTAGACGAGCCAGTCTCTCATCTGTGTACGGGGTCCAATTGACGAGCTCTTCCCTCAATTGATCTAGCTCGTCCCTGTAATAAGTTAGGACACCACGTGGGTTATCCCTCCACGTACGCTTCCCCGCCCAGTATGCACCGAGAGGAGCTCTCATCACGGGATTATCATGTACATCCCTCCAACTCTCTGAGAGTACCGTCACACGGGGTCGGCCGAGATGTATTCTTTCCCAACACCAAATCTGCAGGATGGACATCGGCCCGGTCATCTGAATCGAACCCAACGAACAATTGCAGAGTGCACGATAAAGGGAGGCTAGAGTTGCACTTCCCCAACTATACCTGCCGGCTGTCTGTAGGTCTGCTATCAATGGAAGATACATGAGGTGGACTACGTCACCTGAAGAGTTAGGGAATAGGATCCCTCCAATCATCGACAGTACGTATGCCCGCGTGTAGTTTTGGATCTCGATGTCCGTATGCACAGGTGCGACTCGAATGTGAGTGAAACTATCTTCTAGGAATGAACGCCTAATGGATTCCCCAACCCATATGCCGTGGTCAACTTCATCAACATCCAACCCCAAATAATCTCGTGCTAGTGCAACCTTGTTGAACATCAGATTGCCTGTGACGGCCACCCCGTCAATTGGAAGACCCGAAATCACCGCTACATCTTGTAGGGTGACCGTCATCTCACCGCACGGTAAGTGGAAGGTGTGTGTCTCCGGCCTCCATCGCTCTACCAGTGCGGTAAGCAAGGCGTGATCACACTTTATGTTGGTCAGCTTTGACATACCGCTAAACCCACTGCTAACTAAATAATGTTCCATAGCAATACAGTTCTTGAGGACAGGCATGACCTTGTGCGTCCTAAAACTCATCTTCTCCACATCCCCGGTCCAAACGGCCTGTGATCTGTGGTCTTCTTGAAGAAACAGAACTGTAGGATCTAATGGACCCGGATGTCCCCGTGGTCCAAATGAAGGCGTAGAAGAAGCACCAACACCATGCGAAGAAGATGGTTGTGCAGGATCCATTGGCCTGTACACATTAACGAAGACTAATCAACAACATTTTCAGTAGAAAAATTGAGTGCATGAGCAGAGATCTGCTAGTGAATTAGGATTTTCAATAAGCAAGAAGCACCAAAGATTAGTGTATTAGGATATCCCCGTGAATTAGGAAAATTGAGTGCATGAGCAACAAGCACCAAAATTAAGTGTATCAGGATCTTCATAACCCCGACTTCAAACGTAAATCACTTGAATATTTAAGAATTTGAGCATCTCAAAAACTCAACATTTAGTAAACCCTAACCTACAATACTTGAAGTACTTCCAAAATTACTACTTCAATAACCCTAACCTACAATATTTGTACTATACTACATAATAAAACAGTCAAAATCAACTATACAAAATACAAATTAGGGTTTTTAGTTACTTACAAAGATTTCGGAATCGGAATGAGAATGAACTCTGGATGAAGGATTGAGGAGTACACTCCGAAATAGAAGTCAACAACACACCAAAAGATCTAGTGGATTTTTTTTTTCAGATCGTCTAGGGTTTTCGTCTAGGGTTTTCTGTTTGGAAATGAGGAAGGCACGAGCGGAAGAGAAAGGGGGAAGAGGAAGGGTTTTTCGAGTATATTACTGCAAAAAGTAAATAACTGATGCCGTTATTCTGAAGAACGGCATCAGTTATAAACGATGCCGTTCTCCAGAATAACGGCATCAGTTTATTTCATATTTGGAATTAATCTCGAGTCAAGATTAATAAAGTAGAGCTCTATTTTTTAAAAATAACCAATGCCGTTATTGGGAATAACGGTACGTAAATTTTTTCATATACAGATGCCGTTATTAGGAAACACGGCATCAAAATAACTGATGCCGTGATTCCCAATCACGTTTGTTGCTGACGTGTCACAGACAAGGGCAGATGGCTAAATGTTTTCGAAACAAGGGCAGTTCGCTAATTATTTTCAAAAACAGGGGCATTTCGGCAAAATTTTCAACTTATTCCTAGTTTAAGCTTATTGTTACCACCTCAATATAAGCCATAGTTGGGAACTATGGAAACAACACTAATGAAGCCACAGTTCCCAACTATGACTTCTTCATGGAATTTTTTGTGCTGACGCAGTTGCTAACTGCGACGACAATGTAAATTGATTGTCACAGTTGGCAATAGCAATTTGAGAAACAAAAAAAGCCAAGTGGTGGAGGGACATTTAGATAAAAATTCTAAGTATTTTTGTTGAAGAGAGCCCGCAGTTGGGAATTGTGGCATATGGTGGGACTACTTAAAAACATATTTAAGTATCAGACTCCCACTCTCTTCCCTTCACTTCATCTCTCCCAACTTTATCTCCTCCAACTTCCAAACCCTAATCCCCAAATTCGTCCAACTCCTTTGATTCCTCCTCCTTCGTCAAATCTGTTCCAACTCCTTTGACTCCTCTAACTACGTCAACGCCATTATGGTTGCCAATTTCACATCCCTTTCTCCAATCCCGAAACCTTAATTTAGAGATGCCCTAATTTCACATCCCTCTCTCCAAATCAAAACCCTAATATGAAATCTCGCAACATCCTCCCCAATCATCTCTGACATCATCTACGACGTCATCTCCGACATCGTATCCGACATCAACCATGTCGTCATCTCCACTGTTAAATTCTGTAATTTTCAAGGTATTCATAAAATCCTAAATTATAAATTTTTTTATCCTTAGTAAAATTCATTTATTATTCTTGTTTGAATATAGATTAATGAAATTTAAGCTAAAGTGTTGTGAACGACTAATTCATAAGAATTCTTCTAGGTTGAATACTTCAAATAAGAGTAGGATACGTATGTTATGTTTTTGATTGTATAATGACTCACAAATTCGTCGATTTATGTATATGCATAGATTACAAAATTCCTATGCGGTTATATTATGCCAAGTGCCAACCCCTGAGATAAGTCTCAGTCCAATTCCTGAATCACATGTAAGATTGACACATCCACAAGAAGACATTTTCACAATTTCAACATGACCCATCTTTTTTATCTATTCATTAATCGACTAATATTTTCAATACTACTTTGTAGGGTCATCATTGCACTAATTGCATGAACGCGAGGTAATGCAGGACCCTTGAGTATTACTAACGAACCCTGGGTAAGTCGTATGCTTTTGGACGTTTAAAAATTATGTCTATTTTTGTGCATTTATCAAAAATTTGTTTATTTATGCAAGACGATATGAATGATGCCACTGGTATAAGTGGCCGAAGACGGGGACCATGAACACGCGTTGGACGACCCCCGAGTAGTACCACCAGGCCTTCTACTAGCAATGGCCGAGGCCACACACTAGCACATGTAAATTGTATGTAATTCTTTAGCGCCGTTTTGAATTTTTATATATAATGTTATAGTTAATATAAAAAACCTTTCATGTTTATGTAGCTTGTTGGCCCATCATCTTTTTCTACCGATGTTTTCTTAGCATCTTCATCTTTCGTTGCACCTGGAGGTCCAGGTACAAAAGACCCAACACTGCTGATGCTGCAACAGAGTCACATATCTTAGTTTGTGTGGAACGGTTCGTCGAAGGAGTGCACATTCCGTACACACATGATGTTTCCAATTCACCCACATACATACGGTTTATTAGTGTAACACCCCACAAAATTAGAAATGACAATTTTATCCTTGTGTATTACGCACGTGAATTTTGTACCATTAATGGTAATATTTGTAACGTGTTTTCATTACGTATTGTGATTTCTGACTATTTATACATTCTCCGTATATTTTATCTTATTTAAATAAATTAAAATATTACATTTCAATCTCTGCATTTTTACGTGCTTTTGATGCACATATCGATTATGTGTTTTCATCGCTTCGTGTAATATTTTCTATGTTTTAAAATTATTTATTTTAGGTATTCAAATCTATTTTATAAAACGAAAATTCATTTTCTCGCATTTTGATCTAAATAATTTTATACGTGTAATGCACGTATTTTCTAGTACGTAGTGATTACATCGTGAAATATATAAAATTAGTAAATATATTTTCTTATATTGTTTTAAATTATATATTTTAATAATTTTTCATTTTATAAAATCAATTTTTGTATTTCGGTGTTTTACGTGAAGTACGTGTTTTTTCGGTGTATGTATTTAAGCGTATTTGTTTTCAAAATAAATTTTAGAGTGTGTGTAACACCCCGTAATTTCTAAACATATAATAGTATATATATATATGCATGATGACTGTTAGTATAAAAGAGCTATGGTATATGTTGTAGTTATGATGGAAATGAATAGTTGATAAAGTGGGGCCCACGTGAGTATGCAGCATGTACAAGGTGCTGTTGCTGCTACTATGGGTTGATGACGTCAGCCCATGAATGGGGCCCCCCCGGTTTCATCTGAGTAATTAAGGCAGAGTTGCCTTGGTTTCGGCTGTTACATCAGAGAAAGAATGTGACCGGTTTGAACTTGAAAGGTTGGGAGTTGAGTTTTTGAAGAGGAGGAGATATGAAGAGTTGGGAGTTATGGAAGTTAGGATTATGAAGAGATGGAGAATTAAGTTGAGTAATTTATTAGGTGGATAATTTTGCACTTTAAATCCTTACCTTGTCCTATAAATACACCCAAATTTTCTTCTCATTTCACACCTAAAATAAACAAAAATAAAGACAAGAAAGAGAGAAAGAGAGTACCATTGTGCATTGGTGAGATCTTGCTAGGAGGAGAAGGACAAGGAGGTGCTAGTTGGAGCTAAGTGCTAGAAGTTGTCTCTTCATTCTTGGTTGGTATTCTTCATTAGAGGTGGGTCGTCTCCTTATTTTCTAAATTTTAGTTTGAGCATGCTAGAACATGATATTTAGTATTATAGATCAATTGATGTGATGTGAGTAATCCTATGTTTTTCTAAATTATGAGACATGCATGCTAATATATTACACGAGTAGTAAAGATAAAGTGAATGTGATAGTAAGAGAACAAATCCATGCTATTTATGAATTATAGAAATTTTATTATATTCAACATATTGATTGAAAATAAGAAAAGGAAAGAGAACAAAATCCATGCTTTTATGTGTGCTATGAATTGTAGAAATTTTGATGTGATTAAAGAAACAAGTTGTCACCATGTTAATTTGAAATGAGAAAAAGAGTTTTGACCATACATGCTTATGTAGAAATATAATGGAAAGTTTACTTGTTGAGATTTTTTCTTTTGATAAAAATGAATTTGTGGGTGAAATTGAATTGGTATTCATAAAATCATTTTTAAAATTATTTGCAAAAGATACATTATGTTGTTTTGATTAAAGGACTTATAATGAGAATAAAAAATTGAGAAAAATACTAGAATTTCTATAAAATGAAATAGAATTTATTAAAACGAGCTGTAGAATTTTTCAAGTATATTTAAGATGTTAAAAAGGAGATATTGAGAAAGAAAGTGAGTTTTGACTTAAGATTTAATTATTTAAGAGTATGAGATTTATATTTTGAGGAAGAGTAAAATATGTTTGTGTGAAGTGATTTCTTTTGAAATGATTATACTCTTACTTGGTTTAAGAAATGTTGGATGCGGTTGAGATATATTTTTATGAGCTTAAATTGCTAGTAAGTTTTCAAGTGATTAATTTATGTTCATGAAAGGAATTATGGCTTCTAAATATTGTAAATGAATAAGTAAATCATGAATAGAGTCAAGATAAGACAATGATCACTTTGTGAATAAGTGTTAAGATAAGATATTGATCATTTGTGAATAAGTTGAAGATGAGAATATCTAAGTTTAAGACATTTTTATTGAAGGATATGTGTACCCATGGATTCTTGTACATGAAAGTTTGTGATTTAGGGTTAGTAAAACCTCGGCTACCGGCACTATTGAATTAAAAAGATTTGAGATATATTTTGAGATATGACCATGGAGCTATCTCGTATTTTTGTGATTAAGTCCAGTAGGGGGTAAAACTAACTCTAAGTATGAAAATTTATTTATGTCTTTAACTTAAGAATTAGGCACATAAGTGAAGATGTAGTAAACCTGGAAAAACGTAAGTGGGGCACTCTATATAGTCGAGCGGTGGATTTTGGGACTAGAGACCCAGTCGGGTGGTGGATTCCGAGACTGTGGTTGCTTCGTGGGAGACGAGATTTTATTTTAAATCTGGGACTATGCATAGTCGGGCGGATAGTTTGCCGTACTCCAATATATATACGTATACTAAGGCTAGAGGGGCACCTACAGGATGATTCGCACGATAAGGAGTCTATTGTAACAGTCGGGCGGTGGACTCCGGGACTGAGATCCGTATTCGTGGAATGATCTAAACCTTGCTTTATTACTGGGTAGTTTCATGGCGAGGGATCGAACCCTTTAATGTGGTGTACGTAGGTGCTTGCCCTCGGACCTATGTAGTATGGGATGTATAGAATCCGAACAAGTATGCATTAGTATCATCTTAGTATAAAATATCTACATTAGGCATTAAGGCATCGCATAAACTTACATGTTTAGAGTAATCACATTTTAACACTTTATTTGCATTCAAATTTGTGGTTTGTTAAAGTATTGAGATCGTTATATGTACGGCATAGAGAGGATGGCCGAGTATAACATTTTCGTCAGTTGTAAGTAACTGACGTGCCCACAGCTTATTATGCATGAAATGGAGTTTTTCATGAAGAAGTAAAGATGTTATGATGCTACTGATTAATTACATTGATAAAGTTGTACAAGTTGTGTATTATTTTCATTGTTGTGCTTCATTTTTATCTTCCGCTATGTAAACATTGTAAAGAACTCTAATGTATGATGAAAAGTTTAAATTTCCTTATAAAATTGTACGAAGTGAAGTGTAAAGATCCTGTGGAATCTCGAATTCGGTCCTAGTTGGAATTCGGGACGTTACAGATGGTATCAGAGCCACGCTTCATAAGTAGTGCAAATTTATAAGGAACGACACCCTAGAGTAGACATTAAAGTGTGAGTTTCAACTTATAAAGATTTAAATGTAAGTGATTTACATTTGTGTTGCTCTATAGACTGATGTCTTCTCTTCCCTTTTCCTTTTGAATGGCTGGAGTCATGAATGAAGGTTGTTATTGAACTTACATTCAAATTCATTCATGATGCTCTCCTCGTATACATTGATGTGAGATTGTATGCGAGCACATTTTTCCTGAGTATCAAAGTGGCGCAGTGGAAGGGTTGGCTTGAACCTACATTCATGATACATTACACTTAGACACACCCCCCTCTCAAGTTATTTTTTTCGTGGATTTTATCATAGTATTTTTCAATATTCAATATTTTTCAATACTGTTAAATCACTTGAATATCCATTATTTTGTCTATCTTCCTTAGTCTTGATCTTTTTTCTGTCTTTCAATCTTAAAGATTTGTCCTTCGTGTTTTTGTGTCACTTTATTTTTATCCGTTTACATTTGTTATTACTTTTCGTATTATTGCAACTATTATTTTCATTAATTATTTCTATTATATTTTGAATTTTGCTTATGAATTTTGCTTATGTGCATTCATTTTATATGATTTGATTTTTGTGATGCTATATTATCTTATCCTATATATTTTTAACAAGATTGAAATTTCTACCCATATAAATATGACCTACCGTTTTGTTTTATTATCTACATTCAATACTATTGTTATTGCATATTATCTACTAATTTGTTTTGTTATATTCACTTTTAATCGCTACTAATTAATTTTGTAGTTTTACGCTTCTTCAATATAATACATACACTACATAATTATTGTTTTCATTTGTGTTTCCATCTCGTGTATATGCTTTACACTATTTTTATCTTAGTGTTATAAATTATTTTCAATTCTACAAATTTTGTATATCCTATATTTAAAGTCTATATATCTATTTTAATATTTTTGTCATTATAATTTGCTATTTTCATCCACTTTTATTTTACTGATTTCAAAATGTAACACCATAATTTATTAAACACCCAATATCCAAGAGTACATGGAAGATTGCATCTTTCCATCTCCCGTTTTGGTGCAACCTGATGTCGAGAAGGCAAATATGCAATTAGACGTTAATAGAGGCAAACTGCAACTAGACGTCGGGGAGGCAAAGTATGCAACCGAATGTCCAGAAGGCAAACTGCAATCGGACGTCGTAGAGGCAATTCTGCAACTTGAGATCGAGGAGGCAAGTCTGCAGTTGGATACCAACGAGGCGAACCTACACTAGAGGGAGATTTTCTACTTAGATAACCCCTATTTTGTTTTCAATAATATTTACATACCACTATTCTATTTTGTACTAGCTTATACTATTTTATAATATTTTACAACCTAGCATTACATTATTTAAACTGATTTCTATCCTACTTGTGTATTTACTACTTAATATCAACTATCTTCTTCCTAATATTTTTAATCTTTTAGCATTTCATACTGCTTTATCGTATTTCATTTTGCTACTAGCTTATTTTGGATTTGGTGTCTATCCACCTAACAAAAAATAAAATTGGTATTTATGCTTTTTCTTCAATTTGTAAGTTATTTATATATGATTAGTTTTCGCACTATTTCAATAATATGTTACTACTTTTACAACTATGATGTTTTGTTTTTACTCCTACAAACCGTTTATAATTTTCGTATCATAACATTGTTTGGTTCACCTTTATGATTTTGATGCCTACATACGTATATACTTTTGTATGTTGGTTTTTCTTACTCTACTTGATAATTCGAAACTATTTCGATGTATGTCTTCTGTATCTTTTCAATTCGTATGTATAATTATCATATTTGCCTTACAAATTATTTTATGATATTAATTGGTATACAAAATTATTTTATGTTGTTTATACTCTTAACTAAAATTTATTCTCGTTTATTTTTCAGACTGTTATCCAATAGTTTTCTTTTAAATTGCTTATTCAATTTTGGTCATAAAGTACCAATTCAGTTTGCGATTTTCTACCGCTTATTACATTGATAAATTTTGATTTCTAAATCTATTTATAAATTATCTATTGACTATGTTTTCCTACCGCATTGTTTTCTGAACAATTCCACAAATTAATGACTTAATTGATTTTTCCTTTTATCTAATGGTTCATCTAATGTTATTTTTTGTATGAAAATTTCTCTCAATCTATCCTATCTTTTGGCACATTTATTTTCTTATGCTATTTTCCTAGTTTTATTGTTCCATTCTTATAAAAGTTTGATACTCGTAGTGTTCTTATATAGAGTTTGCCTTGTTTTTCCTCATTGCTTATTTTTATACTACATTTATTTTCTGGATGTATACAGTTTTCTATAGACAATAAGATATTTTTTTTGGCGTGTACAAAATATAACCTTTACCCTAGCAAGTTCCGGGGACGGAACAACTCTAGGGGGGAGAGTGTAACACCCCGCAAAATTGGAAATGACAATTTTGCCCTTGTGTGTTACGCACGTATATTTTGTACCATTACTGGTAATATTTGTGACGTGTTTTCATTACGTATTGTGATTTCTGACAATTTATGCATTCTCCGCATATTTTATCCTATTTAAATAAACTAAAATATTAAATTTCAATATCTGCATTTTTACGTGCTTTTTACTTGTTTTTGATGCACGTATCGACCGTGTGTTTTCACTGCTACGTGTAATATTTTCTATGTGTTTAAATTATTTATTTCAGGTATTCAAATCTATTTTATAAAACGGAAATTAATATTCTCGCATTTTGATCTAAATAATTTTATATGTATAATGCACGTGTTTTCTACATACGTAGTGATTACGTCGTGAAATATATAAAATTAGTAAATATGTTTTCTGATGTTGTTTTTGATTATATATTTTAATAAATTTTCATTTGATAAAATCAATTTTCGTATTTTGGTGTTTTACGTGCGAAGTACGTGTTTTTTCGGTGCGCGTATTTAAGCATATTTATTTTCAAAATAAATTTCGGAGTGTGTGTCATACCCTATAATTTCTAAACATATAATATTATATATATATATATATATATATATATATATATATATATATATATATATATATATATATATATATATATGATGACTGTTAGTATAAAAGAGCTATGGTATATGTTGTAATTAAGATGGAAATGAATAGTTGATAGAGGGGGGGCCCACGTGAGTATGCAGCATGTACAAGGTGCTGTTGCTGCTACTATGGGTTGATGTCGTCAGCCCATGAATGGGGCCCACCTAGTTTCATGTGAGTAACTAAGGCAGAGTTGCCTTGGTTTCGGCTGTTACATCAGAGAGAGAATGAGACCGGTTTGAACTTGAAAGGTTGGGAGTTGAGTTTTTAAAGAGGAGGAGACATGAAGAGTTGGGACTTAGGATTATGAAGAGATGGAGAATTAAGTTGAGTAATTTATTAGGTGGATAATTTTGCACTTTAAACCCTCACCTTGTCCTATAAATACACCCAAATTTCTTTCTCATTTCACACCTAAATTAAAGAAAAATAAAGAGAAGAAAGAGAGAAAGAGAGTACCATTGTGCATTGGTGAGCTCTTGCTAAGAGGAGAATGACAAGGAGTTGCTGGTTGTAGCTAGAAGCTAGAAGTTGTCTCTTCATTCTTGGTTGGTATTCTTCATTAGAGGTGGGTGGTCTCCTTATTTTCTAAATTTTAGTTTGAGCATGCTAGAACATGATATTTTGTAATATAGATCAATTAATGTGATGTGAGTAATCCTATGTTTTTCTAAATTATGAGATATGCATGCTAAAATATTACATGAGTAGTAAAGATAAAGTGAATGTGATAATAAGAGAACAAATCCATGCTATTTATGAATTGTAGAAATTTTATTATAGTCAACATATTGATTGAAAATAAGAAAAGGAAAGAGAACAAAATCCATACTTTTATGTGTGCTATGAATTGTAGAAATTTTGATGTGATTAAAGAAACAAGTTGTCACCATGTTAATTTGAAATGAGAAAAAGAGTTATGACCATACATGCTTATGTAGAAATATAATGGAAAGTTTACTTATTGAGATTTTTCCTTTTGATAAAAATGAATTTGTGGGTGAAATTGAATTGGTATTCATAAAATCATTTTTAAAATTATTTGCAAAAGATACATTATGTTATTTTGATTAAAATGAATAAATGAAACTTTTGTTCATTCAAGAGAAGCAGATAATTTGAATATAGATACAATGTTTAGAAAACAAGTTTGGAAATTCGTGAATCATCGTTTAAGTAAAAATCAGTATGAATAAGAAAAGTACAATTCATAAAAAAATATTAGATCGATTATATGTCAAGTTTTGTGAAAAATAACTAATTTCAGAATGTTGTGAACAAAACTACAGTAGCATGATTCCTAATCTGAAATCACACTTGGACTTATTGGTTAGCCAGTGCTCCACAGAGCACTATTGTACTTGTAAGAGATTTTGGGTTCAAAACTTATTTGTCACATTTTTATTTGTTTCATTTAAATAAAATCTGAACTCGATAATTCGGTATAAGAGGAATTCGCTATAGCTTATTGACACATACATACAACCAAATCTATTATATATCAGTATGCAACATGTATGTATCAGAGTATATATACTGTATACAGTATATACATACAACCAAATCTATACATACATTATACTCTCATTTTCAAAAAATTGTTTGCATAAAAAATTATTACCAAACAGTTTTTACACTCATTTTTAGAAAACTGTTTTCAGAAAGCTGTTTTCAAAACAACAAACGAAACGCAACCTTAGTGTTTCGGCCTAGATTTAGCTTCTTTCTTCAATCAAAAATATAGATTAACCACCTTCTAAGGAACTATAGAGAAAACATTGCTTTCAACTCCGCTACAATTGAGGGTCCGAAATTCATCCTCATCCTTCCAAAATGATTTGTTCTAGCTCTTTAAATCATTTTTTTGACTAGCTAGCTCTTTAAATTATGCTTGAGCTCATACATGTTATTTCGTATCATAAATATGATATTCTGTAATGTATAATCGGTAAATTAACAGCACAAATTAAGCAAGGTGATTTTGCTGCAAGTCCACTTTCTTTCATTATAATCAAACACTGACACTCCTGGTAATTGTCACTAGAAGTAATCATAATACTTTGTCATATTTAGAAGTAAGCATGACACTGAACAGTTGACACCTGAAATAATAATAATAATAATTCATCTACAAATAAGATGTTCATCTATCCTGAATTGTCTACCAAGAGTATTTCATGCTACTTGGCCTGCTCAATAATGTGTTAAATCTTTGAAAGTAATATGGAAACAGGGCCAAGAGTCATCTCCATTCCTGTACCAAATCAAATTAAACCTTATGCCCTCTTCTAACACAACCAACTAAAGAATTAAAAAGGAAGAAAAATGATCAATCCACATGATATCGATAAAATGATTTTGAGAAGCCTCCATAACTTTATACACAGATCCAGAACTGCAACACTACTTGTTCGTATCTCTTGAATCATAGATTCATCTATTCACATTTCATTTATGCTTCGATCTCATATATATATATATATATATATATATATATATATATAGCTCAGTCATCCAGAACGAAATTTATTCATCTCCCACAAACACCAGCAGAAAAAGGCTATTAAAATTACTGTTAACTATTATTGTACAGCATCAGGAAATAAACACGCTAAACAAAAAGAAACTCCGAACCAAAGAAACTGATAATGGTAAAAATCGCAGCAAATCAGGATCATATGATTCATGCATAGATCCTAAAGTTTCTACAAGCAGATCAACCATAACGGACCTCTTTGACAAGTCTGAGCCTTCTCCAGACACATATATAAGACATGGGCCGGTTTCAAGCCCATTAAAAGCGGCTAGGCCCACTGTGAGAGACACCCCGAGCCCATGAGGGTTATAAGTCAAATCTCTTATCCCCAGACAAGAGAGTTATCTCTTAAGATGAAGAATCAACAAGAGATAAAGGATTCATATCAATCTAATGGATTCATATCAATCTTCTAAACTGTTTCTCATGCCTATAAATACCCTCCCTCCTCCTTAGTCAGAAGGTAATTAGCAATTTCTCTCTCAACACTCTCTTTCTCTATCTGGTTCTGACTTGAGAGTAGGAGATTCTGTCGTCAGAGCCATCCGAGGTGTTTCAGGCTTTTTGCTGGTTCATCGGCTGCATCGACAACCGTCAAATTCAGATCATGGTGTTCAATCAACGATCAAGATCCACTCTCGGGAGCTCTAACCACTTTTTGCAGCGACGATCAAAGGTTCGATCTTTAGTAGTTTCCTTCAAATATAAACTCACTATATGTTTGCTTCCACACCAAAATAAGCAACAATAGATTGGCACCATCTGTGCGAAACTACACAAATCTACATCAAAGATCAAACTTATTGTCAAGCCACCGAGACTAAGAGGGAGAGAGGTGGCCTCAAGTCGTCGCATCGACTCTCTTCGTCAACCAGCTCCTCCAGCAGAGGGCCTCATTCCTCTTCATCAGCTAGATCAGCTACAACAGCCTAATCAAGCTCCCATCAACGGTGAGGCACAGGGGGCTCCCGATAAAGACATCATGAACAGCGCCCTCTACACGATCATATCTCAGTCCATAATGCTTCCAGCAACTCGATGCCCTCATGAGGTTCTGGTGGTCAAGAGATCTCCGTAAAATCATCAATGTCAAACAACAAGGTACCAATCTAAGGATTCGTTTGGACGAGATGCGTGCACAGACCGAGACCTTCCGCTCAGAACGTCAAGTGAACTGAAAAAGCAACTCTCCCCGATGGCAGAGATCAAGACACTCATCCTCTCATTAGGGGCGCACTACAGAAAAAAGTCCGACTCGTGAGAGTCGAAAACATCTTGAGAGAAACAAAGAACAAGAGTCCTCAATCACTAGAGCCAAATTGGAGAACTTCAAGCATGACATCCTCCATGCTATCTGAGGTACTCATGATCAGAGCCGATGCTCATGGAGCTGCTGCACTACACCTCCAAGAGAAGAAGAATCCAGCAACTCAACCAGATCGAAGGGGCAGGATGACCAAGTTCTTCTCCACATCCGAGAAGTAGAAAGATCGTCTAGAATAGATAAAGAACAATGGGAACCACTCTAGCAAGGCCACCCCAGTCAACCTCCTTTCAGCAAATCCATCATCGACGCACTTATTTCAAAGAACTTCAAAGCTCCTTAGTTTAAATCTTACAATGGAGAATCTGACCTGGCTGACCATATTGAGAGTTTCAAAACTCTCATGATGGTCTATAACACCACTGATGCGCTCATGTGTCGAACGTTCCTCGCAACTCTGAAACAATCAGCAAGGGAATGGTACTTTCGCCTCACTCCAGAGTCAATATTCTCTTTCGACCAGCTCGATGAGCTCTTCATAATACACTTCGTTACTAACCATAAGGCTAAAAAATAGTGCTTCCCTGTTGGAACTAAAGCAAAAGGACGGAGAACTGATGAAATAATTTGTCAAGCACTTCATAGCCGAAGCAAGATCCATCTCTTCCCTAGACTCATCAGTGGCGGCTGTCGCTTTCCGTCACAACGTCACTAACAAAGACCCGAAAGTCTCCCTTGTGAAGAAGCCCCTAACGATTACACTGAGCTCCTAAAAAGGAGTGAAAAATATATCAGAGTCGAAGAAGCTTTTTATCCTCAAGACAATAACGATTCATCTTCCAAGAACAAATGGAAGAATGTAAGCGAGGAAGAAAGCGAGGAAGAACCTAGGAAGTTTTATAAAGATGGCATAGGTCAATGCCGTCCACCTCCAGCACCACCCTTTGACAAGTTCACTCCTCTCATCGCAAGCGTATCAGCCATCCTCATGGAAGTTGAGAAGGATGGAATAATCTGTCCCCCCCCACCCCAAAATGTCCACAGCTAGTAAGAGAAGAGACATGAACAAGTGGTGCGCATTTCATATAGACTATGGACACACTACCGACGGCTACCGAGATCTAAAAAAATAACTTGAAGGCCTGATTCACAGTGGCTATCTCTCTCAATTTGTCCAACAAAACAACAATGCCGAAATCCCTCCGATACTGGGGCTAATAAGCATAGATAGAGGCCCTCGGAATTGCAAGACTCAGAACACATGGTCATTCTCCACTCCATTCATGAAGGTTTGATGGGGAAGACTCCAACTCCTCCCGCAAAGCCTTCGTTAGGGAAGTCAACTCAGTACATTCACCTGCCAAAAGCACCGAGGCCCTGATATCTTTCTCCGACAAAGACTTAGAAGGTGTCCGAATAACTCACTGCGATGCATTGGTCATATCTCTTTGTATGGTGAATCATGAGGTACGCCACAACTTGGTGGACAATGGTAGCTCATTAAACATTTGCTCCATGAACACTTTTAACGGCCTGAAGCTCTCCCGAGACCGACTTAAGCCAGTCGGTTATACTCCATGGATTCTCTGTTGTACCCGTTCAAATAGAAGGAATCGCCACACTTGATGTAACAGCAGGAAAAGCCTCCACTATTCGAATGGAAGTACTGGACTTTATGGTAGTTAACGTCAAAGCCGCATACAACGCAATATTTGGTCATCCATGCCTGGCGGCCTTTCATGCAATTGCTTCCACCTACTACATGAAGATAAAGTTCCCAACAACAGCAAGCATTGGCCAAGTTGTAGGGAGCCAACAGGAAGCACAAGCATGCTAGCCACAATGGGTGGCTCAGTACTCCCCTTAGACGGCATAGAGCTACCGCCAGAAAGCCATCACAGTAACTCCAAAACTGTAAACAAGCTTGAAGCCACTACCATCGACAATCATGCCAAGAACTTCCAAACCTGTCAAGTCAGAACACAGTAATAGACTTAAATCCCTCGCCCGAAGCTGCTTCGCTCATTTAACGAAAAGAAACAGTCCTGCCTAAACACATTGGTGAACATGAAGATCTCCCCTTCTCTCTGCAAAATAAGGGGAGGCCCGCTCCAAAACAGGCAAGTCCAGGCAAGGTCTACCAAGTTGTTTGTCTAACGGCTCATCAACATGAAGACTCGGGGGGCAGGGAGATAACAACAGGGACTTGGAATGAGGAATGCCTCATAAAATTCAACAATAGCGTTTAACGCCTACCTCCTCTTTCTATTTTCAAGATTTTGTAATAAAAGCCAGCCACTAGAGCAACCATCTAATTTTATCCTTCAATAATGACCATTTTCTCTACCAGCCACTGCATGTAATAAAGGATAGCCACTAGACCAGCCGTATAGTTTATTTTCCAATAAAATTTAGTACTAATTTTTGTAGTCATATTGTACAACTTGTAGGACAGCTTGTTGACAGGAGATGGTCTGCCTAAGAGACACAAATCTCTTCACAGGCCTCTTACCAGCTAACTCTTGACAATACAGTTTAAGATAAGCCTTCATTAGGCGGACTTGCTTCAAGTCCTTCCTGCCACCTTAACCGAGCAAGCTCCAACTTCTTTTAGCCTGATGCGCCGGGCAAACGGAAAAATTCTAACTCCGTCAAGCGCAGCGTATCGCAAAGGAAAGAAAGCTCGACATCCCAAAGACCTAATCCGGTGTACACGACTACTTGTCAGCATAAAGAAAAACATAATTACTTCAATGCTGAACAAACACAAAGGACTTCACTTCAATATTAAGAAGATTCAGAACACCCACAACTCATTCGCTGCACAAAATGAGTTCGATGCCTTGTTCTCTGCTTGAGCTCCATCAGCAACTTGTTGACTCAAAAGAACGAGTTCGATGTCTGACTCACCGATCGAGCTCCATCAGCAACCCGTTGACTCAAAACAACAAGTTCGATGCCTTGTTCACCGCTCGAGCTCCATCAACAACCAGTTGACTCCAAACGATGAGTTCGACACCTCACTCTTCACTCGAGCTCCATTAACAACTGGTTGAATCCTGTAACCCCCGTTTCCATAAATACATATTTTTCGAATATTTTCTGTATTTTGATTATTTATAAATTTATTTTGTGCTAAATTCGTTTCGGATCTTTTACTCAGTGTTTTATAATCGACAATTATATTTACTTCGAATAATGGTATTTAACTTTATTCTTTATTTCTAATTGATCGACTATTTATATTCTATATTATTATTACTATTTGGATTTTATTAAATTTGTTATCTTAAATCCTATTTTGATACATATCATCATCATTATTATTATTATTATTATTATTATTATTATTATTATTATTATTATTATTATTTGTGGCTGGAGTCTTCAGACTCTATCCTTTTATCCCCCAAAAAAAAGAAAAAAATAGCTCATATGGTCAAGAGAAGCATAGACATGAGTTTCTAATGGATTTTCTTAAGAGGGCATTTGGTACACGAAATGGAAGATTGCCAATAATGTGAGGTTTTCCGGAAATGTGAAGGTGGGAATGAAAATTCTCAGGAATGTTGCATTATCGCGTTTGGTATAGTACTGCATTCTTGAGAATCCTTTATTATTGTATTTTTTAATTCTATTTTTTTGGATTATTTTATAGTTTGTTATGGAAATCACATGAAAATCGTCAAATCCCATTATTTTAGGGGGAAATATATTTTTTATGCTCCATCAGCAGCCAGTTGACTCCAAACAATGAGTTCGACACCTCACTCTTCACTCGAGCTCCATCAACAACTGGTTGAATTCTGTAACCCCCGTTCCCATAAATACATATTTTTCGAATATTTTCTGTATTTTGATTATTTATAAATTTATTTTGTGCTAAATTCGTTTCGGATCTTTTACTAAGTGTTTTATAATCGACAATTATATTTACTTTGAATAATGGTATTTAACTTTATTCTCTATTTCTAATTGATCGACTATTTATATTCTATATTATTATTACTATTTGGATTTTATTAAATTTGTTATCTCAACTCCTATTTTGATACATATCATTATTATTATTATTAATATCATTATTATTATTATTATTAATGTCATGATTGTTATTATTCGTATTAAAGCCCATTGACCCTTGATCTATCTTGTATTATTTAATTATTTAATTTAAAGCCCAAAGTTTGGCCCATCTCTTATTAAATTCTAACCCTAACCCAAACCCTATAACCTACTCCTTTTGGATCTTGACCCGCAAATCCACATAACTAATCCCCCAACAGCACGTTCCCCCAAATATCTCCACAATCCCCCCACACTACTCTTAATCACCCATTACTAACCAATTAAACCCCCTTAATCACCACTTTCTCTCTCCCCGTATCTCTCTCCCTCTCTCTTCTTTATACATAGTCAAAACCCCCTCAACTTCCCCAATACTGTTCAACCCTTCGATTACTGTGCAACTCCCTTCCCCACACACACACTCTCTCTCCACGTATCTCTCTATCCTCTATGTTTTCCCAACCGAAACAGAGGGCACCCCCGAGCTCCTCCTCAACCTCCTTTGCCATTGCACTCGAGCCACCGCGATGCCCTTGTCTCCCCCAGTTCCGAGCACCCATCTCCCGCAACCACTTCGTCACTGCTGCAGCACCGAACTCCACCTTTTCCTCTCCTCGACCAGCCATTTTCATCCTTCCCCCGAGCTTCCATCCGTCATTGTGCTCGCGACGACCATCCAATCGCATTCTCCAGTCGCGGCCCCATCGACGTCCCTTGTTCTCATCGCCACCTTCGTCATCGCCAGCACAGTCGAGCTCCACCATTGTCCTCACCACTGTCTTCTCCACCCCCAGTGCCGCTCTCCACCAAGCTGCGACCACAGTCGAGCTCCGTTGCCACCTTCCACCGCCAACCCATCCTGCTCGTCGACTCCCTCACAACCAAAGTCGAGCCGCATCTTCATCTCCCTCCTCGTCTGCTCGACTACCGCCATCGCTCCTCGACTTCCCCTATTTCCCTCTGAACTCTGCTGCCATGTTTCGTCGACTCCTCCCCGCACACCATCGACCACCGAACGCCAGTGCCTTCCCCCGCTGTCGTTGTTGTCGCCGTTCTTGCTGCCTCGTTGTTTGTTGCTGTTGTGTTTGGTGCACGTTGAGCGCAAATACCACCCCGGGATCCTAATCCTGTTATTCGATTATTCGGGTTTATCGTCATTCAAAGGCAATTCTACTTGAACTCGTTTGTTATTCTAGTTCAAGATTATTGATCTCCGCAAGTAGTTCTCTTTCGATTATCATATTGTTATATTGTATACCTTCCGTTGAGGGTATTGAGGGTTAACACGAGCTAACCCGAAGTATCCTCGACTTTGTGCCAATATTCGTTGATTCAAACCCAAGCTTGCATGCACACACGACATGAATAATTTGACTAAAAACTTGCATATAAGAAATGTATGGTGATTTGAATGCGTGATGATCGATTGTGATCTTAAGACTTGAATCGTAACATGATAATTTGGCTTTCTGTACTGTAAAAAAAAACCATCCTAATTGCTGCATATTAATGTTAGTGCATACCATGATATAGGATCAAGTAGATTGTTCATTTTGATGAATGTATATGATTGCATTTCATCTTATCCTGCTGCTTGTCCTGTTTTGTACTGAGATTTCGAACCTGTTACTATTAAAATCAACTGGAACTATATAAAAAGAAATTGTAGCTTGATAAATCTAGTTTCTAGAACACTCTACTGATGTAGATTCCGATATTTGAGCTGTTAGGTATTATACTTTGTCACTGCTAGTCTGTATTTTCATATTTACAGTTTAGTGGAACATTAACACAACTTCTAATAGAATCACAGTATTAACAGTAGAATAATGACATGAAATTCTCCAGAAAATGAATAGACATGCTTAGGGTTCATTTTCTAATTTTATAGATTTTTTATTGAATTTATACCTCAATTTCAAGTGTAGAAATTTAACTCTAGACTGCTGCCAGAACCTTTAATCTGTAAAGAATAGGGTAATCAACCTAGTTATAATCAGAATCAATTGAAACTTGATGAATACAAATTGTAGCCCCATGTGTCTATTTTCCAAAACATCTGACGGAATTGAATTTCGATCTATAACCTGCTAGATGTTTGTCTTTTAGTACAGCTATGTCGGGATTTCCAGATTCACAATTTCATATGTATCACCATGCTTTGTTAATTAAATTGAACATGTTAATAGTAGAATAAAAATATGAAATTAAATTGGCTGAGACTAGACATGTTTAGGAATCACCCTGAACTTTTGTAGATTTAATGGATGAGTCTTCTGACCTGAAACATACATGTGAGCACAATCTATAACCTACTGCCTAAACATGAAATCTAAAAAGAATAGGAATTTTGAGCATGTTTCTGTTATATTTATATTTCGTGTGTATATTTGCTGGAATCGGCAGAGAGTCTAATTTCTAGAATCCCTAACGGAACCTAATTTACTTTTCTTTAGCAGTGGGAAAGTTCACTTTTGTACAGCAACGTCTTGCTGTCCAGAACGTGCACTTTCGTAGTGTTGCATGTAAATGTATTAATCTTCCATCTAGTGAATGAGAATCAATTCATATCGTGCATCGCATCATTTTTTCACATCCTTATCATCGCCTTGACACTCTTATACATATTTCACGATCATGATTGTCATAATAAAATATTAAATAAGTCGGGGTAATGAGGGTTGACTTAGTAGTGGATAATCTCGGAAACTGTACTCGGTAGGGCCCTCCCTGTTTATCTGGACTATTGACATGGAAGGTGGAGAAATGCTTGTGACCTCGTTATCATGTTATCTTATTATGCCGAGTACAAGCTCTGTAGATCCCACCACTATGGTCTTAAACGAATACTGTTTGCATGCACCAAACCTGTGGTATAGGACACAGTTGTACGTGCATTAGATAGGATAATAAAATGCTAATAAACCTAAATTGACACTTGTACACTTGATCATAACAATTGTTTATCGACATTGTTATTGCTTTTGATTTTGTTCTTGCCTCATATTCCTTGATATATCATGTTAATTTACTCTTTGGTTTCACTAATTGATGTCCGTACTTGCTCTAACGAACATTTTCCCTCAACTCTAGTTGATCAAACTACAAGTGCACAAGGAGAATTACCAGAAGGTATTGGTGAGCAGTTCTTCTAGGATTGGAGCAGGAGCTTTCCTTGCAATAAACCATTTCTTCCATGTTTATTAATATATTCGCATTGTTACCTTGTTGAACCTTGTATTCCGGGCTTTGTTGACCTAGAGTTGTTTATTTCCAGTTGTTGGTTATTATTTTAGACTACTGCATGTTTTATCTTAGTATCTTTGTTTATGTGATTAAGTTTTTCCTGTGTGGTTGTGATTTCTTTTCATGTTGTTGAGTTAAGATTGGTACAGCTTACGGATGATGCTAACATCAATTGCTGAGACTTCGTCATGAACTCATATTCCCGTATTTTGTGAAGCAGGGCGTGACAAATCCAAACAACGAGTTCGACGTCTTGCTCACTGCTCGAGCTCCATCTACAACCCGTTGTGTAACACCCTGAATTCCAAACAATACTGAATTCAAAGTTCCACATTATCTTTACACTTCTCTTCGTACAATTTTACAAGGAATTTAAAACTTTTGTTACATCAGAGTTACATTTACATTACATTTATACAGCGGAAGCAATGTTACAACAATTACATGAATGAAATACAACAACACTTGAATAATTCTTTAAGCATCAATTCCTCCTTAGTCTTTTTCATGCACTTTATCTTGCATAGAAACTGTGGGCACGTCAGTTGCTTACAACTGACAAAATATTATACACGGCCATCCTCGCTATGCCGAACAGTATAACGATTCTCAAATACTTTAACAAACCACAAACTTGATCACAAACAAAGCTACAAAGGGACTATCATATTGATGTCGTGTTGTGCTGTGCACTTAGTCCTTAATGCAGTTGTTTATATTATATGACACTAATGCGCACTTGTTCAGAGTCTATGCAGCCCATACTACATAGGTTCGAGGGCAAGCCCTTAATCGTTCTTCATCTTGTAGGGTTCAATTCCTCGCCATGACTTTGTCTACTACGGTAACTACGGTAAGTATCCTAGGTGTTCTACGAGTTACGAGCCCACGTCTAGGCGCCCTGGAGAGAACCCTACGTACTGATACACAACTCATCATGCAGGCATCCTGTGGTCAATTCACCTCCTACCATAGACATGGCACCACTCGTAGTCATTTGACTACCCCATAAGCGTCGCCACCAGGATGGTACTCTGGAGTAGTATCCACGCCCTATTCATGATGCATCATGAGACATCTTGTGAATACTCTCACGCCGCCAATCCAATGGCCCTCATACTCATGTTTTTCTCTTACTTTCATCACATCTCCACTATGTGTCTAGTCCTTAATTTATTTGAATCATGAATAAAAATCAATCACCCAGAGTTAGCATTCCCACTATACCGGTCTTAACCATTTAAATAATATGACCCAACCTTGGTCTTTCCATTTCAAATCTCATTACAACAAATTTCTTTCAATGCCGGTATGAGGCTTAGCTACACTCTAGTTCTCAATTTCACTTCATAACCACAAAATTGAGTTTTTCATATTCATAAGGTCTTTCAAAATTCATCACGTCACTTTATTTCACTTTCATGTACAATTTCATGCGAAATAAATTCCTTTTTTAACTTGTCACATTCATAATTCATTCTTTCCACATAATTCTCTTATTCTCATTTTATCAATACTAAATCCAACATTAATACTTTCTTTTTTTCCATTATCAAATCTCTTTTCAAATCTCTTTTAATCAATACATTTTTCTTTATCCAAAGACAATTTATAGTAAGTTCTTTCTTGCAAAAATAGTCTCAAATTCTCATTTATACTAGGCCAAGGGTTATAGAAAATTATCTCATGAAATCTGGATATCATTTGAACTTCAGGGCAGTCGACTGTTAAAACATAGCCAGTCGGCTGTTCTGCGAGGATTTAAAACTCGAAAACAAATGATCAGGGCAGTCGACTGTTACAATCTAGTCGGTCGACTGTTCTGCAAAGAGTTAAAACTCAAAAATAAATAATCAGGGCAGTCGACTGTTACAATATAGTCGGTCGACTGTTCTGTAACTAAAATCTGAAATTTATTACCTGACAGTCGACTGTCGACTCTAATTCGGTCGACTGTCGATTGTACCAAGTTGCAATTTGGAGTAGATCATGGATATATTTTTGACATTGATAATAAGATCACAATTTTCACATTATTTATAATTAAGGTTTCCACAAAATAATATTTTTAGAACACAAATTTTCATTTTTCTACATTGGCGTTGCCTAAACCTAGACAATCAAATCTTTCATGGTGCATTTAATCAATCATTCATTTCATAAGCACAATTTTCTCAATAAAGCATATCTCAAAAGCATGATAGATTCTAGCACATTAAAATCACAATTTCAGCAATTAGCAATCAGTTGGTCAAGCATTCGCTTATCTACAATTTTCTTCTCTAATTCGACAAACATGAGGCTAAATTACTTAGTTTCTCTTTAGCAATTTTATCAGTTCAAACCCTATCATGATGTCTACATTAGAAGCATGAGAATCACCCACCTTTTATGGAGAGAAAGCAACAAGAACTCCTAAAAGATCTCCTAGAATGAACAAGGGAAGCCTTCTCCTCCTAGATTGATGGTACTTGAACTCCAACTTTTTGCTCCAATGGTAGGCCGGCCTAGCTTAGGAAGGGAACACACACAACTAGCACTCAATTTTTTAACTCACAACACTCCTAATCTTTTACTCACAATTTTATATTTCTTTCTTTCTTTCTAATTTTTTAAATTCTTTTTCAAGTGCAAATATGAATGAGTGAGGGGGGTATTTATACTAATTTGGAGTGCAAATGAAAGGCTAGGATTAGTCCAAATGTTTAAGGATCAAAGGCCAAGATGAATTAGGAAGTTATAGCAACTACCCATGATGGAGCAACCACCTCCCCACTTCACCCAAGTCTCCCTCTCTCTTGGTGAAATCCGGCCTACACTAGGTGCATTTGCACATGCTAGTGCAATGCACAAAACTAGTACACCCCACTTATAAGTTGTTCATGAAATATTATTAGTTGTCTACTAAATTAGTCTACACTACAAGTTAGTTTATTTAAAAGGGAAAATTAAATTAATGGGCTCACTAATGGGCCAATTAACCATGGGCTCTTAATAAAATAAATAATTAATTAATTAATTATAGTGGGCTAGAAAGAGATAATTAGGTCTAGGATTTAATTAGGCTTTTAAAAATAGGTTTTTTATAAATAAAGAGAATAATTACTTGTTCATGCTATAAAGAAATATTTTTCTAGAAAAATGCATAAGAAATTATACGTGCAAAACACATAAAATCACACTCTTCATAAATAAAAATTTAGGGTGTTACACATTGACTCCAAACAACGAGTTCGACGCACTGCTCTTCGCTCGAGCTTCGTCGACAACTCGTTAGCTCCATACAACGAGTTTAATGCCTTATTCTTCGCTCAAGCTCCATCAACAAATCGTTGACTCTAAACAACGAGTTCAACGCCTTGGTCTTCGCCCATGCTCCATCAACCACTCATTGACTCCAAATAACGAGTTCAATGCCTTGCTCTATGCTGAAGCTCCGTCATCAACTCGTTAGCTCCATACAATGAGTTCAACGCCTTACTCTCGATTGAAGCTCTATCAACAACTCATTGACTCAAAACAACAAGTTCAATGCCTTGCTCTCGGCTGAAGCTCCAACAACCACTCGTTGACTCCAAGCAACGAGTTCGATGTCTTGCTCTTCGTTCGAGCTCCATCAACAACTCGTTGACTCCAAATAATGAGTTCAACATCCTGGTCTCCGTTAAAGCTCCATCGACAACTCATTAGCTCAAAACAACGAGTTCAATACCTTGCTCTTCGCCCAGGATCCATCAACAACTCATTAACTCTAAACGACGAGTTCAATGCCTTGCTCTACGCCAGGCTCCATCAACAACTTATTGACTCTAAACAACAAGTTCAGTGCCCCACTTTTCGCTCGAGTCCTTCCAACAACTCCTTATCTACATGCAATAGACTCAGCGTCCAATGCCGGCCTAAAATTGTCTCTACAAACTTGCTGGGTGCAAATAGCAAGTTCCAACATCAACTTGATCAAAGAGTTGCCTCGAAAAACTTGCTGGAAACAAATGACAAGTTCAACATCAACTATGTCCTAGAGTTGTCTCTACAAAACTTGCTGGGTGCAAACAGCAAGTTCCAACATCAACTCGATTAAAGAGTTTGCCTCTACAAACTTCCTGGGCACAAACGGCAAGTTCAACATCAACTATGGCCTAGAGTTGCCTCTACAAAACTTGCTGGGTGCAAACCGCAAGTTTAACATTCAACTCCGTCTCAGAGTTTTATCTTCAAACTTGATAGGCGCAAACAGCAAGCTCAATGTTTAACTTCGTCTAAGAGTTGACTCTACAAACTTGCTAGGCGCAAAAAGCAAGTTCTACGACCAATACCGTCCTAGATTTGTCTCACCAAACTTGTTGGGATCAAATAGCATGCTCAACGACCAACTTCGTCTCAGAATTGTCTGTACAAACGTGCTGGGTTCAAACAGCAAGTTCAACGTTCATCTCCGTCACAGAGTTCTCTACAAACTTATTGGACGCAAATAGCAAGTTCTACATCATCTCGATCAAAGAGTAGCCTCTCCAAGCTTGTTGGGAGTAAACGGCATGCTTAACATCAACTCCGTCTCAGAGTTGCTTCGCAAAATTTGCTGGGAGCAAACGGCAAGTTCAATCGTCTAACTCCTTCACAGAATTCTAAATTTACTTGTTTGTATCAAACAGCGAGCTCTACATCAACTCAATCTCAGAGTTACCTCTCCAAACTTGCCGGGATCAAATGAAAAGCTCTACGATCAACTCCGTCTCAGAGTTTCCCTTCCTAACTTGCTGGGATCAAACGACAAGTTTAATGTTCGACTCCGTCATAGAGTTATCCAAATGTCTAACTCCGTCTCTGAGTTGTCCCTACAAACTTGTTGGGCGCAAAAAGCAATTTTAAACATTCAACTCCGTCACAGAGTTGTCTCAACAAACTTGTTGGATCAAACGGCAAGTCCGTAGTCTGGCCGCCTTCCAAAGCTTGCTTTTGCCACAACTCTTCTAGGTCAGCTACTTACACGATCCAAATTGTAGCGCCCCGAATTTCTAGATGAATAACATAGAAAATACGTGGCATATTCCCAGTGATCCGCTTCAATTGTAATATTAACACAAACAACACCACTAAAGTTTTCAACTTTTATTACAACAACTATTACAAATCACAGCGGAATTCAAACAAACTCAACTCATGATTTCTTTATTTACAATACCCATTTGTCTCAACACTGCCAATACAAATTTACACAAATCTTTATGAGTCAAACATATCTCAAAACCAACTTAAACATTCCATCTCCAACCCTAAGCATTAACCTGCAACATGTGAGGCTAGAGAGAATCCCTAAGCCCAAAACTAACGGGGTTAGCCATAAATGGTGTGAGTGGCACAAAAACAACGAACAACATGAATGAACATAAATCGTAATATTCTCAACAAAAGGTAGTAAACCAATTATATCAAAATAAAAAGTAACAAGAAGCGAAAACAGGTGACACGAAAACCAAATGTCAAGTGTGGAAATCAGCAAAACCAAATGCATGAAAATGAGTCAAGAAAACACAAACGCTATATGCAGACCACGATGATTACTAAGAGATAAAGATAAACTATGAGGATTAGCCCATGCCCGATAATTCCGTGATTGATCCCACATCTCAAGTAACCACTTGGATAATTCCGGAGACCATCTCACATCTAGACATAAACACATCATCACATGAATACCCCACAAGCGTCGCCTCGACCTTGATCATTCCGGAGATCAATCCCACATCTCAAATAACTACCTGGATAATTCCGGAGAAATATCTCACATCTCAGGTAATCTACCTGGATAATTCTGGAGATAAGTCTCACATCTCAAGTAAATCACTTGGATAATTCAGGAGATTAAGTCTCACATCTAAAGTCATACTGAGGTGCGTAACTCATGTTCCCATTCGTCATGACACTACTAATGCCTGTCCTTATTGTTTTTGGGTTACAGAATTACCCAACAAAATCTCCTAGAGTCGGTGTACCCTACCGGGATAACTCAAAAACTGAATAGCTGAATATGCCTCAACGGGCCTCAACAAATAACTCAACAAATATCTCAACAACGGTATACTAGGGTCACCTACCTCTAGAGACTCAAAATCAAATATCTGAACAAATTCCCACTCAACAGGTGGCTCAACTGAACATCTCAAAAATTCGTACTCGACTGAGTATCTCAAAATCAAAGACTGAACTAAATATCCCAAGATCAAACACTGAACTGAATATCTAAAAATCAAACACAAGGATCCTTCAGTGCCAGTCGACTGCATAGTAGGCAAGTCGACTGTCCAGAGGACATAATCCAAAATTTCACCAAAAATAAACTAAGTCATAATCAGTCGACTTAAAAGGTTAATGGTCGTCTGTCCCGAAGGGACTGAACAAATTTTACAATCAGCAGACCAGTCGACTGACAGCGGTCTAGGTCGACTGTCCCGAACAAGTTTTTACAAAAATATTTCTCAGAGGACCAGTCGACTGCTAAAGGCTGAGTCGACTGTCCCGAACGATTCTCAAAGGACTGAATATATAGCAGTAGGGACGTACCAGTCGACTGCTTAGTAGGCAAGTCGACTGTCGGCCTACAGTTTTCGAAATTAGGTCTGAACACAAAAATCAAACTGGAGTTTTCTAAAGATCCATTGTTCACGAAAAACAGTTCGTATTCCAACAAAATGACAAATCTCAATTAATCTCCATTACGGACACATTACTCCAACAATCAATTCCTCAAAACCCAATTCTCATGATCTAAATTACTAATCTTTTATTAGGGTTTCTCAAAACTAGATTTCTTCCACAACTCTTTAATCCAAATCTGATTTATTTCCATAAGATCCAGATGTTTACCATCCAATCACAAGCATAATCAATTCTTAACA
Organism: Hemerocallis citrina; assembly: GCA_017893485.1. Taxonomy (NCBI): domain Eukaryota; kingdom Viridiplantae; phylum Streptophyta; class Magnoliopsida; order Asparagales; family Asphodelaceae; genus Hemerocallis; species Hemerocallis citrina. Next base: position 78,480,390 of record CM030367.1, read on the forward strand.
TGCTTTCAAGCAATACGATCTCATAAATCAATAATCACTCAACGATCTTAAGTTTCACATATAAGGTCTAAACAACAACAAATGTTCACATCATCCATATCATAATGTAAGATCCATATCATGCATACAACAAGTCAAACAAAATGGTTTCATATCATTCACAAATCAAACATACAAAACAAAGCCACTCACCTTGTTTTGAAGAAAATCCACGAAAAGCTCTCCTCCTTTCTAGATCCAAAAATCTTCTTCTTGCTCCTCAAACAAATCTCAAAATCTGTATATTTTGTAAATGACGGCTGGGAAAGAAATCCCTTAAATATGCCGGATCAATACTAGGGTTTTACCCACATTTTGCAAAACAATCCTTTCCAAAAAAATACAACTTACATAAATATACATTAGTCTTGTAAATTCAATAAAACTCCTTTAAATTAGGATCTAATAGAAAATATACTTCTAAACCTCAGCCAATACTGTTCAAAACGTCCAGAACGCCGATTTTGCATTTCAACCCTTGAAAATGTCGATTTTGCAAAAAGGTCCTTCCTTTCTCAAAATTTGCAAATAGTACTAATTAATTTCAGAAAAATCTGGAAAAATACTACATAAATCCCAAATAATAAATAATAATTTTTCATAAAGAAATCTAAATTTTTCAAACTTCTCATAAAAGCATTTGCACGTGTTTTGCACATGTACAAAGATAGATTTTCTGAAAGTATTCATTAAATCTCCAAAAATAAATTTAAATTCATTTTTCAAATATAAAAATAATATTTGAAAATACGGGGTTCTACACAAATGGCCAAAGCACTCAACTCCCACGAAACACTTGCCCAACTCTGAAATGTTAGATCAACAAAACAAGTGAATGACACAACGCTTGATCAACAAAAGAAAGATTTGATGGGATAGACCGCTCAACAAACACTTGTTGAGCGAAACTCAAGAGATCTTTAAACCAAACTCAACAAAACAAGCTGGCAAGCATCAACAATTCCCAAAGCACTTGAGCTTCACCAAAAGCTCTACCTCCAACCTTGGCCAAACCTTAACTCTCTAAAAATCACCAATCTCAGCCAAATCTGAAGCTCCACACAAAGCTCCAAAGTATAAGGAGATCAAACACCTTAACCTAGCATATTCAAGCTAGATTACCTCAGCTATAGGAGGGAGCTCAAGAAGGTGATCAAGCTTCAAAGGCACCCAACTCCAAGGTAGACTACCTCCAACCCGAGACAAGGTTAATTGAAGATGGCATACAAGCCCTGAAACTTCAAACCGAAACTAACCGAGTCCAAACTCATCAAACCCCAAAGTTGGTCACACCCGATCCCAAAGCTTCAAAGGATTAAGAGGGCATTCACCAAGTTTTGTAAGTTCAGCTTCATCCTATCCAATGCATATAGCTTTCTTTCCTTGACTTCCGAACTCGAGTTCAATCCACACAACTCGAGACCCAAACTCCGACTCGATGAAGCTCCAACCTTGGCAACCAAGCAAGCCAACTCAATAGCAACCAATAGCTTCACAAAACCAACAGCAAAGAAGGAGATGGAAGGAGGTCAAAACCCAACTCTAGTCATAAACTCTTTTCGAATGCTAAAGGGGATAGTCAAGTTCACAAACTCGACCCAAGTTCAAGACCCTGATTCTAAAAACCGAAGTCCAAAACTCAGCTCTGAAACCCGACATCCAAACCTCGAGCTCAGAGTCACCGAGCTCGAGGATGCGTCAAAGCGCCGAGCTCCTTTGCCAAGCTCGAGGTTGCGTCAAAATGCCGAGCTCAAAAGTTGTTGAACTCTTCTGCAGAGCTGCTTTGCTGAACTCCTCTGCCAAGCTCCTACATCGAGTTCCTTCACGGAGCTTGAGGTTGTGTCAAAATGTCGAGCTCATAAGTTGCCGATCTCCTCCTCTGAGCTCCTTTGTTGAACTCCTTCGCCGAGCTCGAGGTTGTGTCAAAATGCAGAGCTCAAAAGTTGTCGAGCTCCTTCACCGAGCTTCTCCACTGAGATTATAGCTCGCCCAACGCCGAGATCACTCAAAAATAAGAAGGGAAAGAAGAAGTAGCTTGGCAAAACTTTTCGACCAAGCTGAAGGATTCTCGCAGCTGATTAACGTCATGGGATCTCCAAGAAAGTCATGCATGCTCGAGATGGACGCTGGAGATTACGTCACGTCTCCTGCGTCAACTTTGTCGATCCGCTTCAAATGTCAGTTGCTTGATCACTCCAAAATGCGCGAAAGATCAAGCCACGTCCCTCCTCATCATTGCAACGCTATCATGATCGTTCAATCCACTCAGCGGGCGAGTCAACTTGTGATCGACTAACGTAATTGTTCAAAAAGCGCACCAGGTCAGATAAATCAATAAAAAATCCCCAAAATTCAATGAAAATTCAAAAGTTTAATTAAAATTCTAAAAAAATTATTAAATTCGGCAAACTAATTAAAATTTTCTGAAAAATAATTAAAAATTGGAATAATTGATTGAAAATCTGAAAAGGCAATTTTAAATTGGGGGGAAATTATTAAAAAAACAAAAAAATTATCGACAAATTCTAGAAAATTTTGAAAAAATCCAGAAAAATATTCGCAGTCTCCAGAAGCTTCTGATTAGTTCCAGATATCCCCAGTCGTCCCTGAAAACAAAGATTGTACCCCAAAATCCTAAAATAAGCCAAACTACTTCCCGAAAGCCAAGAAATTTACCTTTCGGGAGTGGGGGGCTTATGATAAGGGTAAAAATCATAGCAAATCAGGGTCGTATGATTCATGCATAGATTCTAAAGTTTCTACAAGCAGATCAACCATAATAGACCACTTTAATAGGTCCGAGCTTTCTCCACTCATCTATAAGACATGGGCCGCTTCCAAGCCCATTAAAACGACTAGGCTCACTAGGAGAGACACCTAGTCCATGAGGGTTGTAAGTCAAATCTCTTATACCCAGACAAGAGAGTCTATCTCTTAAGGAGGAGAATCAACATGAAATAAGGAACTCATATCAATCTCCTAAACTGTTTCTTAGGCCAATAAATACCATCCCCTCCTTAGTAAGAAAGTAATTTGCAATTTCTCTCTCAAAACTCTCTTTCTCTCTCTAGTTCTGACTTGAGCGTCGAATGGTTTGTCACCGAGTCTATCCCCGATGTTTCAGACTTTTTGTAGATCCATTGACAGCATCAGCAACCGACGGCTTCAGATCACGGTATTCAATCAACTATCCAGATCCACTCTCTGAAGCTCTAACTAATTTTTTGTAACTACCTTTTGTGATGACTTTTTGTGACGACGATCAAAGGTTAGATTTTTAGTGGTTTCCTTCAAATATAAATTATTATTTGTTTGCTTCCACACCAAAATAAGCAGCAATAGAAACAAAGGCAACATCGACCAACAAACTACTTGCATAAAGGAAAGAAAACACAAAAGAGGTTCCCTTATACATGTCACATTTTGCCTTGTCGTTCATCAGTAAGCCGAGTAGTTGGAGTAGGACCGGTCCCCTCCCCTCCCATGGGTCCGACGTCGTTGAAAGTCTGGCCATGCATCTGCTCAGATTGCTTCAGCCTCACTGCAACTTCACCTTCCTCTCCTCCCTGTTCAACTACCCTGCCGTGCTCATACCTCTTGGTCTCCACCGTCCCCTTCGGCCCACTGCTTAAAGTAGCTTCTCTTTGATTGCATCGCCGATCGAGCTCAGTATTCCCCCTTTAACCTTTTCCCCTCTTCATAATCAGGCAATGAACTGTTAGTTGTACCATACAAAATCATGTATATCAGTAATATGAACTTGTTTAAGTTTAGGCTAAATTTAAAAAAACATCACAATAGTTTGGCGCTGTTTAAAAAAATAGCACAAAACTTTGACTTTTTAAAAAAACATCACAACAATTAACTTTCAGTTAACGGAGTTATCCAACCGTTAACTGGGTTATACGTAATGTTTAAAAAAACATCACAAAACTATTGTTTTGTTTAAAAAAACAACACATAACTATTATTCTGTTTAAAAAAACATCACAAAAGTTCCCATTTGTTTAAAAAAACATCACATAACGGTAACGGTTGGATAACTCCGTTAACTGAAAGTTAAACGTTGTGCTGTTTTTTTAAAAAGTGAAACTTTTGTGCTGTTTTTTTAAACAGATCCAAACTTTTGTGCTGTTTTTTTAAATTTTGCCTTAAGTTTAATTAGACGCACCCTTCAGTCTCCTTATAATCCCTGCCTTCTTCCCTAGCTCGCCGTTTCGCCTCTTCCATCCTCTGTTTCGCAGACTCCTTTGTCTCACCAAGCCTCTCCTTCCGATTTCAAATTAAAGAAAAAAACGACATGCAATTTAAACACAGAGCTATATATCGATCAGTCATTAATTGATAAACTACTGCTGCTAGCTGTACCTTTGTTTGTTCAGCAGTCTCCGCAGTCTTCTGCTTCGCTTGCTCCGCCTTCTGCTTTGCTTGCTCCGTGGTCTCTGCAGCCCTATGCTTTGCTTTCTCAACAGTCTCTCCGGTCTTTTGCTCCCCGCTCTGCAGTCTCAGAATCAGAAGCCTTCTGCTTAGTCTCCTCCTCTTTCTTTCCCGATAGGTAATCCATCGCCCTCCTCGCCTTGTCTGCTGTGGATTCCTCGTACTTTTCCATCTTCCCCATCAACGAATCCTTCGTCTCTCCTGTTTTCTCCGCAGCAGAATCCGTCATCTCCGTCGCCGTCTCTGCTGTAGAATCCTTCATCTCCCTTGCCTTATCAGCAGTCGCTCTAGCCCTGTCAGCTGCAGATTCCTTCCTCCCTTCCACGTACTGCATCGTCGAGTCCTTGGTCTGCCTGGCCTTCTACGCCGCCGAGTCCTTGGTCTCTCCCAACTTATGAGCAGTAGCATCCTTCGCTTCTCCAGCCTTCTGTGCAGTGTAGTCCTTATAGTACTCCCCCAACTTCTGAGCAGTGTCCTCCTTCTACCCTCCCGCCTTTTGCGCAGCAGAATCCTTGCACAGTTGCACTCCCCAATCTTCTCCTTGGTTTCCTTCGCCTTCTGAGAAGTGGCATCCTTCGTCTCCCCAGCTCTCCATGGGCGGATCTGGGCTCAAGCAGCACAAGTAACTGCTTTGGACCCCCAATTTTATAGGGCTCCATATTTTTAAAGTATTTACAATATTTAAAATATATATATAATTGTTTTCAGATAAGATTATATTGTATTATCTAAAAATTGAAACAATAATTGGCCTATTAACTCATCTGGTTAGAGTGTTGTGTTAATAACATGAAGGTCGGACGTTCAAAACCTCATGGGCAAATTACTTTTTCAATCATTTTTTTATTTTTTAAACTAATTATTTTTCACATAGTCATACATGTTATTTTACCATTTTATAAATTTAATATTATTTTTCACTTAGCCCATGCATGTCATTCTATGATATTTTTTCAATGTTCTATGATATATCATATCTACCTGTTTATAATAAATTTCTAACCAAATCTTCAAATGCATATGATTATTCTATATTTTAAGCTTCCAACTAGTATTCTCATATGCATATATCCATCATCACTTTATTCTGACCGTGTTATCTAATATATCATACTTACCTCTTTGCGATAATGTAATCTTTAAGTGCATATACATGTTTGCTTTGTTTGCTTATTTTCCCTTTCTTCTAAATTTTGTATTTGTTAATGAAAAAAATACTAGGATGGTCTTCAAAAAGAAAAAAATAGAAGAGGCATTTGATAAAATCAAAATGTATCATGAAAGCATTCAAAATAGCATTATAGATATACTTCAGTCATGTCAGCTCAATATTTTCTCTTAATGTACACAAACTCAACGTGCGTTTACTTGTATGTTTAGAACATTTTTTTTGGTTCTATTCTTCTTTAATTCTATCATTCATCATTTCCATTCTCTCAGACAACATGCAATTCAGAATAAAATCAATGACGCTTCTTCTTTACAGTTTGTCCGAATTTTTTTTTGCCACGAAACATTTCATGTAAAATACGTACGTTATCAATTAATTTTTTTTTTGAAAGCATATATATAAATTTATTTTCATTTAAATAGTATGTCTTTCAAAGCTCCAAATTTGTTTGCATTTGAATAATTGTCATTTTATTTTACCAACTTGCAAAAAGTCCCATTTGAGAACTTGCTTAGGGCTCCCTGAAACTGAGATACGCCCCTGCAGCTCTCCCTTCAGCTTCATGAGACTTGCCAACAATTGCTTCTTTGGCGTGCTGAACAGCACCCATCAGTGAGCCAATAACACTAGGCTTCTCATGCTCGACCTCTCTAGCTGCTTCTTTCCGCTCGATGTTAAACTCCTGCCCTCTCGACCCCGCAAACTCCTCCGCCGCGGTTCTGGCAGCGGCTTCAGCTCGGTCCTCTCTGGTTTCCCTGGCTCCTTGCCTTGAAGACATGGTTTGATTTGATTTTTTTTATTTATTTATTTTTTTGAAAGCTGTTGATTTTGTTTAGCAAGATTGAGAAGGAAGAGGGTTTATAATAAAGGGTAATTAGGCCGATGGCAACGTGGTGGAGCGAGTGGCACGTGTACAAGCTGAGGACACGTATGGTGGTGGGTGCATGCAGAGAACCCACCTGGCAAAGTGGAGGTTTCTAGTGCTGAGGCTTAGGCGCTTGAACTAACACAATGAGACTGTTTTACTGCTGTGGATCAATCTTAATCCAGTCCAGAATACATGTTCAACACGTAGGTAGGTATCTAGCTCGATTTGGATTGAGTTTGGGGCTTCAAGTTAAGGCATACTAGTATTTTTTGCACGTGAGCACGTTTTGATAAGAATTGGAAGATTTTCACGTGCGATATATATGTTAAGAAATAATTTTCGGAGTTGGATGTGCGTTACACGTAATTGGAAAAAATATTTTGAAAAAAAAACTACAATATGTACGTGCAATGCACGTATTTATAAGTCGAATTTGAGTTGTACGTGCAACACGTGTATATTTGGTGTTAAAAAATATTGAAAATTTATTTTGCATGTGTGTTACACATTTTGAATATGTGAAATTTTGTTTGTTTGTTTGTTTTTGTTGTAATTAATGGGAGGGTTTGAGTTGCATGTATAATGCACAGGTTTGTATACTGATAAATTACAACCCCAACTCTCTCATTATATATAGAGAAGATAGTCGGAACCGTCGAAATAAAAATAAGTAAATAATTAGTAAATGTAGTATAAATATACTAATTTAGGGTTTAGTTGAATTGATCCGTTTGGAAGAGTAAAATCTAAATGGAAGGTTAAATTAAACACTGACTTAAGGCGATTTTCTACACTTGTGTGAGTGACTTGAAAATAAACTCCATGATACAACCGGATTCCCATTTTGCGAACACAATTGTGGAGTGGGTTAAGATCCTTCAATATCCAACGAAATTGTAGTATAATAGACTAACTCGAAAGAATAATGTGAAGGAGGGGTAGGTTGACATCCTTCAACATCCAACGAAATTGTAGCATCTCTAATATTATAATGGGAGAAGGCCTCACACCATCTCCAACCACGCTAACTATTTTGGCTAGCTAAAATAGTCAAAATAAATAACAAATGAATAATTTGGCTAGCAAAAAAAGCTCACACTCCAACTATGCTATCTATTTTAGCTAGCCATAAATATTTTAATTTTTATTTACTAATAAATAGTTACAATAATTTTTTTTTAAAATGACAACATTTCTATTCCTCAAGAATTTTGGAATCAAATGAAATATTAGTTTCCAAATAGCACTAAATAATTGCATGATATTGCAATACTATGAACTCAATCTACTAATTACTGGCAGTATATCACTGACATACTAAGTAATGAAAGGACATAACCAAAATGATCTATGTAACAAATATGTAAACGTTGAAAAGAAAAAGATTTTCGTCATGGCACCTCTATCAATGCAACAAAGTAAAAAGAGAAGATTTTAAACAGATAGGAGCTCACCTGGGGGAAGCCAAGCTTGAATGATGCTGTGTTGCCACATTCTTGTAAAATTGCACAGAAATAAATCCACTCCTAGCAGTTGCTGATGATGACGGAGAACCATGAAAACTAACATTTGAACCGACTCCTTTCTGAAAAAATCCTGCATTGTAGAACAGAATTGGGGTAAGATGAGATACCTTGCAAGGTAAGCATGAATGAAGCACATGTTCTAAAGTAACACGGTTGGATGAGGGTTATAGAATCTAGTGATAATATCAAGAAGACCGATAAACTAGAACCCACCTGGTTCCAGAACATTATTTATCTATAGTCGAAAACTAACTGGACATATGGTCCAAAAATAAATTGTTACTACTGCTCCACTTCTCAAAATAACAGTAGAAAGTAATGTGCAGATTTCATTTTAGAAACCTAAAGCACAACAACAATGTAATTCAATATATCTGTCTATTCCATGAAATCAATGTGATTTCTCTTTTGAATCGACATCAACTCAGTTTTTTTTTCTTTCTTGCTTTCAAAAATCCTTCATCGTACTTTCATAGCCATCTTCATTTTGGTAGGACAAGGCACAGATAAATGACACAGTGTAAACCTGATTTAGTCGAAAATGATTGTATGGAATTTGTAAAATGCATAAGATTAGTAATATTCAACTATGCAGATTGCACTTCTATTCTTTGCATGTATCACTTTTCTTCTAGCCATCGATAAAAAAAACTTGCAGCCTTTCTATTTGAATTACACATCATTCATCAAATACTCAATGCAAACCTCATAGTCAAAATGCCTTTTGAAGGTTGCAGGGTAGGGACTACTATTAGGGATCTATTAAGGATTTATGTAGCATAAGACCTACCCCTAATTGCACATAACCTAAATCCTAGAAAATTTTCTAATTCACTGACTCAGATGAAATACTCAATAACTTACCCCTTCTTCATCAACAGTACCCCCTTGGCCGAAAACCAAATCATCAACCAAATTGCAATTTCTAAATCTGACTCAACCATGATTCATTCAACAAATCAGAATATCAGAACAAACTATAGTGTCAAGAAATCTACTACATATATGATTGGTTTCAGCAATACTACAATGACTTGTCTCGTTCAAAATAAGTATCATATATGTATCTATACACATACTAAAGGATGGATTTAATAGACCATTATTTTTATCAACTTATCCTACAATTAGGCTTGGAAAATGCTAATCTGTAGTAGGTAGTCTTTGAGACAATGTCATTATCTGCCTTCTGTTAGCATACAATATATGAAGATAACGACATATTTGGAAAACTTAAAAGGATGTCAATCACTATTCCATATCGACACAAAGTTTTGGAGCAAGTAACCTTTGTCATGCCCCTCAGAGAGGAAACACTCAACATGGAATTGGATAATCGATAATGAAATTTTTTCATGTTAAACTAAACTTAACGGTAAGGTGTCCTTTTTCAGGTTAGTTATGTGATGTTTTAGTTTTGAAGGATCAGGAATGAACCATATTCAACTAAAATAGCACAACAGCAGTGTCAGATCATACATGCTTGAAGGATCAGATCATATATTTACATACGAATGTCTCCGTCAGTCCAATTTCACAAAGAAATCGCTGACTGGCCAACCTCACCATCTATCAAAATAGTACATCAAGACCCCTAATATCAAACAACATAATCAAACAGACAAATAGATGAACCCGAAGAAGAAGAAGAAGAAGAAGAAGAAGATACCTGAAGAAGGAAATAAGCTGCCTTTGAGATCACCAAACCAAGAACAAATGGAAGAGATTGAACAAATTGAAGAAATTTCTTGGAGGGATTAATAGCAGGACTCGATGAAGACCGTTGGGAGTCCCCTTGATCTCCGGCGGCAAGTGAGGAATGAGATTTGGCGAGCTTCCCCTCCATTTCGAAAATCGCCAGATCTGGCGAGCGAATCGCGAGCGATTCTCACATCGCCAGATCCGCGAGTCGATTGGCGAGCCCGTTGGAGAGAAATTTTTGGGAATATGCTGGCTATTTTGGCTATTTTGTAGGTATGGCGAGTCTCATTGGAGATGGTCTTAGTGTCATTTATCATTTTGTCATTCTACCAATATGTGCAACGCACGTACATAACTAATATAAATGAGGTTTCCAGTTCAAATCCTCCCTACATCAGAGTTTTTTTTTTATTTTTTGAAATTATTAAAACGTGCATCGCACGTGTAAATTACCCGTAATAGATTAATTTGAAAAAATCATGTAAAGGAAGGGGTATTTGCTTTTCTATCCTTGTCACTTAACGTATAGATAGGGGCGAGCACATAACAGTTGGAAACTGAAAAACTGACCAAAATGAACTAAACCTCTTAAAATGATTCGAATGCCAGTGCAGTTCCTAAACCATTAAATTTTGCAGTTTTCGGTTTGGTGTTTTCTGAACGGGTTAGGTCGATTACTCTTACTAAATTTTGAACTTATTTTCTTTTCCATCTACAAACTCATAATATTCATATACGGGTTTCAATAGTCCATATTAGACTCGCTACATTGTGCTCCTCGATGCTCCTATAAAGTCAAATTCTTCTTTCTTGGACTAGTTCCGCCAAACTGGAGAAATTTGTGAGTTTGGTGTAATCTACTTTTCTGCTTGGTTGTTCAACTTGTTGTCAAGTCTTATTTTCTCTCTGTTGCATCACCGAATTTTTCAACATCGGGACATCCTTATTAGTTTTCTTTAAAAAATTGACATTATAGTATTTTTATTGAGAAAAGTTTATTTATGGACAATGTATTCTAGCGTTAATTGATGAATGGACAATGCATTTTAGCTTTATTTGCACATTATAATCAAAATGTATTTCTTTATAGAAAATATATCATTTTTTTCCATCTCAGTGTTTCCATTGTTACTCTTACCATTGGAGTCGGCTATTCACGGGCCAGACCGGGCAATAGCCCCACCCTGTTTGGAAATTACATCCTATACATATTAGTGTTAGAAGGATGTCCAAGGAATATTTTTATCTGTAAGGTTGTTAGTCAGAAGGAATTTTGAAAGGGTAGGATATTTTTAAAATCAAGCTGATTTCAAAGACAAATCCCGATGATTTCACAATACATGCAATTTTTATTGTCTCTCAGATACACTCCTAGTGTGAGATAGAGATTACTCAATATAATGTAAAGGTAATTTATTTTAATTATTTTATTACTATGCAACTATAAAAATTACTATGTTTATCATTTTATCATAATTTGAGAATCATATGGTTAGAGGTATAATTATAAATGAAGGATTTCAGACCATTTATTTATTTGATTTCACATCTTTATTAGTGGATCAGGGAATTAAAGTTGTTAGATGGTCTCCGCCCATTCCGCTGCACATCGACGGAAAAATATTCTTTTTTTTCAACAAGTGATATTACAACCCTTGTTAGGGTTTATTCTCTTTGGTGTGATCCTTTAAGATGATAAGCAACAATTCTTGACAAAGTATGAGATAAATATGTTCAACGACTGGATCAACTTAAGTTTATGGCAAGTCAACATGAACAATTTGTTGGTGCAATAAGGTCAACATAAGGCGGTTCTACGGAAATGTATGAAACCAGCGTCTCTCACTAATGAGACATAGATGAATTATGATGAGAAGGTTATGAGTTTGATTTTTCTTTGTTTAGATAATGAGGTGAAGTATAATATTCTCAAAGAGAAGACTGTGACAGAGCTTTGGGCAAACTAGAGAGCCTCTATATGACAAAATTCCTGACGGATCGACTATATTTGAAGTGAAAACATTACAAGGTTTCGGCATAAGAATGTACCTCTATTCATGATCACTTGAACCAATTTCATAAAATTATTTCTCAGTTGATGGTCGACAGAAGTTGTGATCGATAAAGAAGATAAGACCCTGATTCTACTATCATCTACCTCCATCATATGAAAACTTTGTTACTACTATACTTTATGGGGAAGATTCTGTCAATTTGGAGGAGGTGACGGTTGTGTTAGTGACCGATGAAATATGTTAAAAATCAGTTAAAACCGATTCGGTTGATGAGAGAATTTTATTTGTTATTGGGGAGAGAAGTGGAAAGAATGATGGTATGAATAATATGAGTGGGGTTGGATGTCCACTATTGTAATAAGGGACATCTGAAAAAGGATTGTTGGGAGTTACAAAAAAAAAAGCAGATGGTAGTTCTAAAAATCATGTCGGTGTTGTCATTAGGGCTGCAACAAGCCGAGCTACTCGGCTCGAGCTCGGTCAAAGCTCGGCTCGAGATGAGCTTGAGCTTGAAAATCGAGCTTGATAGCTTAACGAACCGAACTCGAGCTTGGGCATGCTGTGATTGTTAGGCTTAGCTCGGGAGTCACTCTGCTCGAGACGAGCTCGAGCTTGAAAACTGAGCTCGATAAATTAACGAGCCGAGCCCGAGCTTGAAAATCAAGTTTGAAAACTTAACGAGCTGAACCCGAGCCTCAAAATTTGGCTTGTTTGCAGCTCTAGTTGCTAGTTCACAAGATATTCACCAATACGATGTACTTATTTCAGAGTATGTCAAGAAAGATAATCTTGAGATGCCTTAGATCTAGAATTCGGGGAGTTCCTTTCATGTTTCTCCCTGTAGGGACTTGTTTACCACCTAAAGAGCTGCAAAAGGTTGTTCAGTTAGAATAGGTACAGATGTGGTCTCAGAGGCAATGAATGAGAGAACAGTCAAATTCAGAATGTTCGATGGCAATATTTGTGTTTTGTTAGATGTTCAGAACATCCCAGATCTGAAGAAAAACCTTATATGAACTCCCGACTCCAAGAGCTGTAGGTGCTCGGCTCGAGTTGGAGTCCTAAGGTGTTTAAAGGTCCTCATACATTAATTATGGGAAAGGCTGATCACTGCAACGTTTATAGTATTCGAGGGAGCGTAGTTCAAAGTTGACCAACTAGGGAAAAGCCCAATGTTCTTGAAGCTAGTGTGCCGCCGTTTGGATGTAAAGTGTGACATCATGACGATCGACCGTCGTATGTGTTTCAGTTAGAAGACTCAGCTGCGGGTGGAGGTCAACCAGAGATTGGCAATCCTGTGAAGGCACTTGTACAAGATGAAAATTATGTTGGCAAAGTGGAGGCATTGGAACTTCACATTGACCAGCCCGTTTTAAAGTAGTATGCCCTTCAAGGGTAATGGGAAGGAATCAGAAGGCAAGGAAAAATTTGTAGAAGACTTGATTGATGATATGGTTCATCTTAGTTCGTGATGCCAATAAGATCTACAGTGCATGGTGATGACTCTACTTATAGGCGTTATGTGTTTGATTGCAAAGTCAAGGTGGAGATGTTGAAATATGCCTTTGAATTCAAATATGAAAAGGCCCTTCAATCATATCCAAATTGATGTGGATCAAAAGTCCCAATTAGATCCAAATTAATGTGGAATATGAGTTCCGATCATATCCAAATTGATGTGGAACAAGAAGGCAGCCAGCACTGAGTCATAGGATAAAGAAGAGAGATAACAGAGAGAATTCAAGGCATGGTCCACTTTGTATTTTTTGCTAATGTCTAAGGTTCTTTATATCCAAGTTAAACATTGTTTTTGTGTGTGTGTGTGTGTGGGGGGGGGGGGGGGGGGGGGGGGGATATTTGGGATTTGTATTTTACTCTTAAATATATACCCCTGTAGGTACATTATGTCATGTAGGCCATTGGATAATAATGTTTCTCCTCTAACTATTTTATATATGAGAAAAGAGAACATCATACTTATAAGAGGCGATTTTCTTCTATCTAGTATTTATAGCAAATTGTTTGAACCCTTATTGATGATTTACATCGTTCATTTTAATATTTATATCATAATATATATGCCTATAAAATATTAAGTTGTTTGGAGAATGTTTATCCATGTTTTAAGTGGTTGGAAAATGAACGCAAGGGTAAAAAGTCTCTAAATGAGTTGATTTTTTGGTACACATATGTCTTGTGACATTAGAAACAAAATGAACTGTACAGATTGTCTATATAAAGTCTCCTTATATGAATATGAGAATTTTTTTCCTCCTAGAAGTATGATGCTCCATTTTCTCTTTATATATAAGGATAGAACAAAGTGCTCTCTCAATGTTTGGGCCAACAAAATACCTATATCTATAATATTATAATGGGAGAAGGCCTTAGTATCATTTGTAAATCTACCAACACGTGTATTGCACGTGTATAACTAATATGAAGGATGTCTCGGGTTTGAGCCATCACTACGTCAGATTTTTTACTTTAATTTTTTAAAAAATATATTAAATGTGCATCACACGTGTAAAATATTATCTATCTATACATCTATCTATAACTAGTAATCTGCACGTGCAATGCACGTACTAATTGAAAAAATAAAGTAAAAACATTGATTTGCACGTGCAAAGAACATCTTAATAATAGATTTACAACCTTACAACTCCCACTCTCCCATTATAATATAGATAGATAGAAAATAGATAGATAGATAGATAGATGGATGAGCAAAAAAGTTCAATATAAATTGTTTTATCTTTTCTATTTTATTCTTCTGAACTCAACTCTACATCCTTCAAAATAACAGAAGTTATCTTCCAACATCTACATCCCCTTAGAAGCTAATTATTACTTAAATCATTCACAAAACCAGCAAAATTCCTATATAACCATGTTGTTCACATTCATTCCTCACTGTTTACAGCAACAATGTAAATCCATACACAATAATCATCATCCCCAATCTTATTTCCAATAACTCTACAATTATTTTATCTAAATACGAAAACCCCAAAGGATAATAGCCATACTGCTAATACGTCAAACTTGCAATAGAAACAGAATTTACTGAAATTAAAACAAAAGGAGCAGAAAATACCTTAAATTGATAAATGGAAGCCAGGGTTGGGGTTCATGCGAGCGAGAGAGGAGGTAATTGAGATTAGGGATGGTATAGGAGTTGATAGAGGTTGGGGTTAGGGCAGCGGCGGCGGCGCGAGTGAGGAGATATGAGAATCGAGACGAAGAGGGAGATGAAAAGAAGGATCGGGAATTATCGGCAAAGTGAGAGAGAGAGAGAGAGAGAGAGAGAGAGATGAGGCGTTTGGGTTTTGAGAGATGTGGAGAGGGAAACTAATTTGCACGGACAGTTTACGGGTTTCATGGGTTTATATTGGTGATTTTAATTGTATGTGCATTGCGCGGGTTGGTAGATGGACAAATTATACTGAGGCCTTCTCCCATTATAGTAGTAGAGATATAATAATATCAATCTCTAATATTATAATGGGAGAAGGTCTTAGTGTCATTTGTGAATCTATCAACGCGTGCATTATACATTCATAACTATTATGAAGGAGGTCTCGGGTTCGAGTCCTCACTACGTCAGATTTTTTACTTAAAGTTTTTTAATATATAAAATGTGCATCACACATGTAAATTCCTATCTATCTATCTATCTATCTATCTATCTATAATATAACTAGTATTTTGCACGTGCGATGCACGTTTTAATAAGAGTTTGAGGATTTTCACGTGTGATATATGTGTTAAGAAATAGTTTTGGAGTTGGACGTGCGTTGCACGTAATTGGAAAAAATATTTTGAAGAAAAAGCTACAATTTTTATGTGCAATGCATGTATTTATAAGTAAAATTTGAGTTGTACGTGCAACATATGTGTATGTTTGGTGATAAAAAATATTGAAAATTTATTTTGCACGTGCGTTACACGTTTTAAATATGTAAAAAAATTCTGTTTGTTTGTTTGTTTTTATTGTAATTTATGAGAGAGTTTGATTTGCACGTATAATGCATGGATTTGTATGTTGACAAATTACAACTTCAACTCTCTCATTATATATACAGATATATAATCTAATATTATAATGGGAGAGTTGGGGTTGTCATTTGTAGACAACCTGTAATTTGTAGACATTTATTCAACCATCTAATCTCAACCATTCATTTTTAAGTAAGAGTTATATTAACCATTCATTTACTCAACTGTTGTTAGTTACCATATACCCTTAAAGTTCAAATTTATTTACGACATAATTATTCACAAAAAGTGTAACTCATATAAAATAAAAGTTTGTAACACTATGAGTAATTTGTAAAGAATATCTATTGAGTAAATGAATGTCTTATTATTTACTATGTATAAAAATAATAATTAAAACGTGCATCGCACGTGTAGTTACACTTTTTTTATATAATAACTATTATAATGGAATAGTTGGAGTTGTAAATCTACCTACTTACGTGAAACTCCAACTCTCCCATTATAATCTTCACATTTACATTTAAAAATATATAATCATATTTATTAAGACATACATCGCACATGTAAATCAGAATTTATACTTTAATTTTTTTTTAAATTAATACGTGCATCGCATGTGTATATTACGTGTATATTGTTTTAATGGAAGAGTTGGAGTTGCAAATCTACCTACTTACGTACATCGCACGTGAAACTCCAACTCTTCCATTATAGTTTTCACATTTCTTCTAAAAATATATAATCATATTTATTAAGATATGCATCGCACGTGTAAATCAGAGTTTTTACTTTTATTTTTTTTTAAAACTAATACGTGCATTGCACGTGTATATTACTAGTAACGTTTATTTGAGTACACTCAACCCATTTCATAGTTAAATCATAAAGATATGTTAAAACTGAATTATTCAATTACCCTATTACCCTTACCCATTCAATTAAAATATTTTCTTCTTCTTCCTTCCTGCATCAGAATATTAGGCCAAGTCTAATGGTTGGAGGGCTTGTGACGTGTCTTCCCGCACATCACAAGCCTTCCCGCCGTACAAACAATTTTGTTTTTCTAATAGGAGGATTCATTCCACGTGGAAAGTCATTCTCCTATTAGAAAGTAAAATTCTTTGTATGTCAAAAGCCATGCTCTACGTTTTTCAATTTGACATTTATTTTTATTTTATATTTATTTCAATCGCCACCGATAAATTTTATAATATACACGTATTTTGTACGTATTTTGTAAAATCTAATAATTCAGTTAAAAAAGATTTTTTTTAATACATGAAAGCACATCATACAGGTAAAGTCACACTTAACATTAAACATGCAGAAAACCACAAAAATTATTATGATCAAGCAGATTGTTGTATTGCTCTCGATGTCGCTCGATGTATCAGCAACCTGGTTGTGAGCCGGAATGTGAGCTTCCTTCTTCAAGTCTTCGAAATTCGCTGACTGCATCAATGACAGCCATAGTTTCTTCTCTCTCCTTTTTATGATTTGTTTGAGCCCTTTGTAACAACATGCCCCGAATTCACTTCATTCGAAGAAGTTGATACTCAAATTTTATTGAAATTTTGAATGTAAAATTGGAAGTTTTTTATTTTTTATTTTTAAGGGTGATGAAGAAATGGAAGAATAATTGTGAAATACTTGGCAAATGTGGGCTTGCATTTATAAGAAAAAAAATAGATAGAGCTGTTAGGAATTTTTTTTTAAATAAAATTTTTTGTGCCAAATATAGCCATTAAGAAAGAATAAAAAGACACTTTATCCGTAAAAAAATAAAAATATATCTATACTATTATTAAGCAAAGCCTCATTTTGGTGGCTTTTTACTATCAAGCCCCCATAAACATAAAAGGCTAAAAAAAAATATAGGGTTAATTCTGTCAATTTTTACCCCTAATCCCTAAACAATCAGAAGCGTCTCTTCCTTTCCCTCTGCGTCTATTTCTATCCCTCCCACTCTCTCTCCTTCTCTCTTGCACCCACAACTAATCCCCCCCCTGTAGCGTCCCGAATTTCTAATATAATATCTTAGAAAATACGTGGCACAATTCTCAGCATCAACTTCAATGTAATAGTACACATAGCCCAAAAACACAGATAATTTTTATTTCAAACTTTTGTTACAACAATCATTTACAAAACACAGCGGAAATACAAACACCTTGAATTACAAACTTTTTCTTTTACAACACTTCTTTACAAATTTTACACAAAAGCTCTATTACATTAATTTATCTCAAGCATCCAAACCCCCAAGCTCTATGCAACAACAACCTGTAAAACATGAGGCTAGAGATGATCCCTAACCCCCAAAACTAAAGGGGTCAGCCATAAAGGTGTGAGTGACATAAAAACAAACAACATAATTAAATCATAAAACACTGAGTCATCAACAACATGTATTAACAACAATATTAAATGAGTGAGAAATAACAAGTAAAGCATAAAAACCTCATGGAATGAATACAACCAGTGAAGCTAGACTAAGTGTCAAATGTAGGAAAAACAGGAAAACACAAGCATAAAACCAAGTCAAGAAAACACAATCTATATGCTGACTCTCTAATGCGTACTTGTCGGATTCTATGCATTCCATAGTACATAGGTCCGGTGCAAGCCCTTAACGATCTCCACTTTATAGGGATAACCCCTCGCTATACAACTAATCCTACTACGGTGATGGGAAACAAGATCTAGAATACTCCGCGAATAGGCACCACAGTCCTCGATGCGCAAGCATCATGTAAGATAGCTCAACAACAATCAGAGAATCATCTCCCAAACTTGTGTAACCCACGAATAGGCTTGCAAGGCCTTCGACGTGCACATACACTAGGTACATTCTGTGAATGGGCCTGCCGATCCTCGACACGCGAATGCACCCTGCATGCTCTATGAATAGGCCTGCAGACCCTCGACACGCAAATACACAAATGTCCTCTCGAGACAGAACAACAAACAGTCCTGGAACGCATCTGTTGGACTAACAAAACCATGAGCCTATACTTACGTTTCCCAAGTTTCATCACATCCCCACTAGTGCCTGTCCTTAAGTTGATTATTATTAAACCACAAAATTCCCATCTCTAGAGTTAGTGTATCCTGCCGGACTTAAATACTCAACATCAACTAAACTAAGACCCCCCAGGTTTAACTCAACAAATCTCAACTGCCGGTTCATAGGACTCCCACTCAACTCCTAGAGATCTCAACAAGACCAAAACTCACTAATCCATCGTCAAAACGATCAAAGGGAAAAACCCCTCCAATTAACAAATATCCAAATCTTTATAAAATTCCATAATCCAAATTCAAAAATGAAATATCTTAAAAACATATGTTCTGTAGAAACAATAATATTTAGAATAGTACGTTATAGATCAAAATATTTAGAGAATAAATCATTTGAAAGAACATTCAAAAATATAAAGATACATCAGTATTAGTCGACTACAAAAGCTATCGGTCGACTGTCCAGAGAGAAAATTCAATAATCTTTAAGAAATAATTCTAAGGGGTACCAGTCGACTGTAAAAGTCCTCGGTCGACTGTCCCGAATGAACTTTCAAGAAAACTAGAGAACATAGCAGCCGGGTCGTGTCGGTCGACTGAGAAGTCATACCAGTCGACCTACAGACTGTATACATTTGGTTCTGCACATTTCAACCGATATGTAGTTTTACTTTATGTAAACGATTTCTACAAAAAGTATAATTCTTATATGATCAATACAACTTGTAGGATTTATAATAACCCATAAAACTAAACCAAAACTACTTGAGTTTATAAAAATAGAGATTTGTAAATCTCTTTCAAATAAAACATAAATTGTGCATACAATCAAAATAGGGTTTCTAAAATTAATTGTTCGTTGAAATTGCTTCGTATTCAGATCCAAACCACATCAAAACCAAATCTCAAAAGAAAATCCCAATTTGGATATATTTCTTCAAATTCAACTAAATCTCAAATTTTAGTAATCATAACTCAAATCCTCAAAACATGGTCCTCTAAACCATTATTCATTCTCAAAATTTCTCAAACTCAATCTCAACTACTCTCAATAGTTGATTCATAAACAAAAACCAATTTTTCATCAACATGGCCAAGTTGTTTTCATCCAACTCACCAATAGTCCCAAAAATCCCATCTTTAATTAATTAATGCATAACATCCATCATATTCAATCAAATCAATAATCCAAAAGAAAAAGTCTACTCACAATTTATATTAGGTTCTCCAACAAATCTAAAATTATTCACATGCAAATATCTAGGGTTCTTCTCAAAGATCCAATTTTTCATCCATCCAACATACATATTCATACCAAACCCTAGCATGCTTTCTAATAGATGAAATTCAACATCCAAAATCAATCAAAACATTCATATCATTCTCATACAACATACACAAATCAAAAGAAAAACAAATAAGTCACTCACATACATAAAACAAAACAACAAAACAATTATATCACTCACCTCAAATGAAGAAATCCAATCGAATAAGCAAAACCCTTCTTTGTGAAATCCAAGATCTTCTCTTTCAATCTCCAAGAAAAATAAAAATAATAAACCTTGTGTTGTGCAGCGAATGACGGCTGCACTCCACCTTTTATATAGGCCGGAATTGAAGGATTAGGGTTTTGAAACACATTTGCAAGATAATCCTTTAACAAATCATTACTTTACATATATAAACCTTTCTTTATAAAGTAGTTAAAATAAGTTAAATAAATAAAACCAAATCAAATCCTTTTACTACTGAGTTTTTCAGAAATCCAGCACAGCCCAGCAATAAAGAAAATTCGGATTTGCACTCAGGGTGGCAATTTTGTACAAAAGTCCTTCTTTTTGTAATATTTGCAAATACATCATAAAATATTCGTAAAAATCCATAAAATTTAGAAATAATATCTAATAATACATATTATATTTATCAATAAAAATATCTGACTTTTACTTTTCA
Organism: Hemerocallis citrina; assembly: GCA_017893485.1. Lineage (NCBI taxonomy): Eukaryota > Viridiplantae > Streptophyta > Magnoliopsida > Asparagales > Asphodelaceae > Hemerocallis > Hemerocallis citrina. Next base: position 78,501,129 of record CM030367.1, read on the forward strand.
GAAAAATATTTGCACAAGATCCAACATAAATTCCATATTTGCAAAAACATCATATTTGTTTAAATCTTTACCAAATCAACTCTAAATAAAATTTAAATATATTTTAATTTCAATGATGACCATGGAAAGCCCAAAAATCAGTAAAAATGAATTTTTCATAATTTATTTGAGATCCAAACGGCTTTTTACATAAAAGCCCATCTCTTTCGAGGTATTTATAAAAATAGTTTCTTTACTCAGAAAAATCCCAAAATTTAGAATATAGTCCATTATAAGTAGGAGAATTTATTTAAAATATAAAATTGGATATTTACACCAAAAATATTTGCACGAGATTTGCACGTGTAAAAGATAAATGTTTAGAAAAATATTTATTAAATCTCCCAAAAATCATTTTAATTCATTTATAAATCCTTAAAATTATATTTAAAAATACGGGGTACTACACCCCCCGTGCGCCCTACCCCGCCTACACCACGTCCTCGCCCCACTGTCTCGCCCACCCTCTCCCCATTAGCTCTCCTCAATCAACGAAGCCTCCCCATCGTGCCTCCTCGACTCTCCCCTGCAATGCCTCCCCACCGTGCCACCACACCTCCCCACCATTTCTGCTTATACCAAGATTTAGAATGGTTTCATGCAGCAAAGGTAGCATTTTCATCTTCCTTTTATAATCAGAAGCGTCTCTTCCTTTCCCTATGCGTCTATTTCTCTCCCTCCCACTCTCTCTCCTTCTCTCTTGCACCCACAACTAATCCCCCCCCCCCCCCCCCCCCCCCGCGGCTACACCACGTCCTCTCCCCACTGTCTCGCCCACCCTTTTCTGACGAGACCACCACCACCACTAATTCTAACACAAAGGAGGGATTTGGAATGATCTCCTCCTATTCTGCCTCCTCTCTCCCCTCCGTCGCCAGGCGCCCCGCCACCCGCAATGCCTCTTCCAAATACAATTTCGTCAAGGTATAAAGTTTCGATCTTGCTTTACCTTGCAAAATTTGGTGGAAATTCGGTAAATGTTTCGATTTTTTTGTTAATTTTTTTTGTTTTTAAAAATTTTTGGCCTAATTTTGTGGAATTAGGTGAAAGTTTGGCTGGGGGACAATGCGGATCATTACTATGTGCTGTCGAGATTTCTTCTTAGCAGGATGCTCACGGTGACAAAGGTGGGTATTTGATTTTTGAGAATTTTGGAATTGGGAATTTGTTGATTGTATAGAGCTGATTGTTGATTTTTTTTTATTTTTTATTTTTATTTTTTGGTGGAGTTTAGATTCCGAATCATGGTGCGATCAAAATCGCGTTGGAACTGAAGAAGCTTCTCATTGACAACAACCTTTTGGATGTGTATGTTGTTTAAGGTTTTCTTTGTTGTGTTTGTGGATGGTAGAGTTTGGTAGGTGAGTAGATTAACTTTTGGATGGCTAATTATGGAAAATATCTATCTATTTATACTATTATTAAGCAAAGCCCCATTTTAACGGCTTTTATGCATTGTCTTATAGAATAATCTGCGACCAAAATAGTAGAGATGTTCTTCATATGAATTGGTTGCCAATGGGGCATTTCCATGGTATATTTTCAACTGCTTCCATTTGTTTTGATTTCTTATGGTTTAGGTGTTGGATTCTCCATGCTAGGAAGAAACCGAGGGCAACGAGTCTGAGCACAATCAACAATCTGGAAGGGGAAAAAATAGCAAAGCAGAATTGTTGTAACACCCCGAATTTCAAATAAGGATAAATTCGAGATTTCACAGGATCTTTACTTCACTTCGTACAATTTTACAAGGAATTTAAAACTTTTTATTCACAATACATCAGAGTTCCTTTACACTTAGTTTTTACACAGCGGAAGACTAAAAGATTACAACAATGAAATACAACTTGTATAACTTTAACATCATTTTCAACATCTTTAACTTCTAAACAGCAACAGCATATCCACTTTATAACTCCATGAATAGTCCATTACCTGCATGTCAATCTGTGGGCACGTCAGTTACTTACAACTGACGAAATGTTATACACGGCTATCCTCTCTATGCCGGGAATAGTATAACGATCTCATACTTTAACAAATCACAAAAAGATTGAATGAACAATTAAAGTGCCAAAGGTGATTATTCTAAACATAAGTGTATGTCAAGCCTTAATGCCTAATGCACACAATTCTATACCAGGATGACACTAATGTACACTTGTTCGGATTCTATGCATCCCATACTACATAGGTCCGAGGGCAAGCGCCTACGTACTCCACCATAAAGGGCTCGATCCCTCGCCATGAAAACTACCCGGTAGCAAAACAAAGTTCAGACTATTCCACGAATTTGAATCCCAACCTTGGAGTCCACCGCCGGCTGTTATAACAGATTCCACATCGTGCGCATCGTCCCGTATGTGACCCTCTAGCCCAGTATATATATATATATACATTGGAGACGGTAAACACAAAAATCCATCCGTCCGACTACTCAAGATCCCGGAGTCCACCGCTGACCCGTCCTCATAGTCCCGGACTAAAATATAATAATCCGTCTCCCACAGGGCAACCTCAGTCCACCAACTGGGTCTATAGTCTTGGAGTCCACCGCCGACTATATAGAGCACCCCACTTACGTTTTCCTAAGTTTACTACATCTTCACTTATGTGCCTAAATTTTCTTAAGTTCAAGACATGAATAATTTCCATTCAAAGAATTAGTTTTACCTCCTACCGGACTTAATCAATAACTGCGAGATAGCCCTATGGCCATATCTCCAAATCATATCTCAAATATTTCTTTCAATAATGCCGGTATCGAGGTCTTACTAACTCTAAGTCATAAACTTTCATGTACAAGAAAACATGGGTATTCACACCCTTTCTTAATCATGTCTTAAACTTATATAATTTTCATCTTCTACTTATTCACAATGATTAAGGTCTTGTATTAGCACATATCCATAAAGCAATCATTTCTTAGTCTTTACACTATTCATAATCTAATTATTCACTCATAGTCTTTATAAGCAAAAAGGATTCCCTTTTTAAGAACACAATTTCATCACATGAAATTTTATAACCAATTCAAACTATCACAATATCTCAATTCCCTTTAAAATATTTCTTAAACAAAATCAAAGTATAATTCTCTTAAAAATCACTTCACAAAAATAATACTTTGTTTTTGTTCACTACAAAGTTTCATACTCACAATTTCATCTCTCTTTATATCTCAAAATATACAAGAAAACAATCTTAATACTTCCCATTTCATTTTCCTCAAAATATGCAATAAAGTTATGATTAACTTTAATATTTATTACTTCATTTTATATGAAGAAAGTATGAGTTTTAATCAAAAGCCCCCTTTTTAAAGTCTCATTTTTACTTTCTTAAAATAGACAATAAAATTTCCATAACAATCTCTAATAGCTTCCATTTTATCTTATAACCATAATAGGAATTTATTCATACTAAAAAAAACATCTTATTCTATTAAAACCAAATCAAAAAAAATAAAAGATGGCTATCAAGATTTGAACCCAAGATCTCTTATAAGAGGTGCTCATTGACTAACCAGTAAGTCCTAGTGTGCTTTTTGTTTGAAAGTTGTATTCATATACTTTTGTTCACAATTTTCTGAAATTGTTTCTTTTTAATAAAACTTGTTTACCCAATAATCCAATCCTTTAGGATATTGGAATAAACTTCTCTTTGGACTAAAAGGAAATCTTAAATAGTAATCAACAAGTCCAAACTTATTTTTAGCATATATCTCATTTTTAAAAAAAGATTTTTCCTTTCTTTACAAAATTTACATTTCTTTTCAAACTCAAAAATTAAAATCATGCTTTTCTAAAAACTAGTTTATGCCCAACATCCTACAAATAAAAATTTGTGTTAAGAATCAAACATATCTTTTAATCGATTGTGGATGTCTCAAAGGAATTCCTTTCATACAAAAAATTGTATTTTTGACATATGTCAATATACTTTATAAAAAGATTATTTCCTTCTCTTTTCTTTTTCATCATATCTCTAATCATATGTCGAAATATAGCATTCTTTAACAATTTCTCATACATATCACACATTTGACATACCTAGATTTACGAGTATTCTAACATTGTTCATAGTAATAATTCTTTAGTTAAACTCTTCTTTTCAATTTACACATAAACTTGCATTTCTCAAAACTTGAATGAAAAAAAAAAAAAAATTGTTTAATTTCTCTTATACAAATTGGGAATTTATAGCATGCCAACAAGTCTCAAATCATAAGAATTTTACAAAATCTCTTTCATGAACAAATTATTATTTTCCAAATGTAACAATAAAAAATATACATATGTCAATAATAACAAAATTTTACTTTCTTCTTTCTTAGTCAATAAATCATAAAGCATGTTTATCATATGATATTCATCACTAAAATTTCCACATACTCAACAAGTACAAAAATTGCAATCACATTAACATGATTCATGGTATAAAGAAATTCTTCTTTTTAATTAGCATGATATCACAACAAAATCATCCTCATTCAAAACATGATATTCTAGCATAAATTTTATCTTGTAATTCTCAAACAATATCTTCTTATACTACTCTTTTTTGTATGCATATCCTACACTAGAAAATAATGAAATCACCCACTAACACAATGTTAATCTATTTGTCAACATAGCATGATTCACTATTGATCTCACCACAATCATAGTATAGTTATTCTATTTTATTAAAACTACTCATTCACTTTTATTAGCATGTACTTTCTAAAAAATTAGAAAGTAGGAGAACACCCACCTTATTGAAGCTTGAACAATTGAAGGGAATGATGGGACACTTCTTCTAGCTCCAAGACAAACACCTAGCAATGGCTCCTCCTCTTAGCAAAGCTTCCTTTCCCTAGCGATGGCTTCCTCTCTCTAGCAATTCCTCCAAGCAAAGGGACCCTCACTCTCTTTCTTTCCTTTCTTTTGATAATTTTTTGGTGCAAGATAAAGGTAGGAAATGGGGGCTCTATTTATAGGATTTTGGGAGGGTCTAAAGTGCAAAAAATTCCACCCTAATAACTCTTCAAATTTATTCTACAACTCTCCACTTTCCTAACTCCTAAAACCCCCATCTCTTCATCTCCCCACTCTCCACTAACTTAACTCAAAAACCCTTCTCCTCCTCACTCCATGACTGGCCACCCCCTAGCCCACAAAATGGTCCAAATACATTTGTGTGTGCATGCACACATGCACAAACAAATATGAACACATTTCTATAACTCTAAATGTGTACTAATATTTGTAACTTATCATGTATTAGTACATGTTTAACTAAAAATGTGATTTTAATAATGGGCTTGCTACATGGGCTCATTTCTAATTAATTAATTTGATTATCTAGTGGGCTCCTTTCCTAATGGGCCACATTTTAGTTTATAGGTCCATGGATCAAAAGAAAGGCTAAATAAAACTAATGCATGCTAAAAATAGTAAAATGAGAGTAGCAAAATGAGAATAAAAAATTTGCACGTGCACCATACGTGCAAAAAAATTGAAAAATGCATTTTAATCAAAATAGGGGGAAAATGAATTTCCATTTTTATAAAATAGATTTAAATATATAAAATAAATAATTCAAACACATAAAAAATATTGTACGTAGCGGTGGAGAATATGTAATTAATACGTGTATTGAAAACACGTAGAAAGCACGTAGAATACAAATATCGAAATATTATATTTTTGTTGACTCAAAATAGGGAAAAATCAATATTGAAAATAAATAAATAGTCGATAATCAAAATACGGGATGAAAACACGTTACAAAATACACGTGCATAACACACGAGGGCAAAATTGTAATTTCCAATTTTGCGGGGTGTTACAATTGTAAATATGATATTGATATCTGCAGTTAACAATGGCTATCAAGCTTCCACCATATCATTTTTTTGAACTTGAAGAACATACATACCTATACTCTTGATCATATATAGGTTTAGTTGTAGTTGATCATATATAGGTTTAGTTGATTATCTAACTGTGGTGTTAATAATCTAACTGAAGTAACATATAAGGGCGTGCATCGCACGTGTGCAAATAGCTAGTTTAAATAAATAAAAAGACAATGTTGGCTCTCTCTGCGGCCACTTGCTGTTGATGTCGGCTAACGTCTGTGACACATGGACCTTCCTCTCTCTCCATTTCTTTTTGGCTGGGCGGCAAGAGGGATGACCAAATTGGCCACCCTTCTAGACTCTTGCCTTTTTGTACGATATCTTCCCTAGCATTGGTATAAATACCCAAAATCTGTATCCGATCCGGACCTGACATGGATCCGGCATTAGACCGGAACCGACCCGGCCTATCAGGGTCCAGATCCGGGTCTTAAAATGGGACTCGTTGTACTTTCGGGCTCGGGTCTGGGTCCGGGTCCGCTCAAAAGAGACCTGACCCGGACCCGGACCCGTTAAAAAAATCCAAAAAATCAACATAAAAATAAATATTCTATCCTTATCCCCTCCCCTCATTCCTCCTCAATTCTAAATCTTCCTCTTTCAAACTCAAAACTCATGCCTTTTTTTTTCTCTCCTCTATTCTAAATCCTCCACTCGCCGACTCCGCTTGCCGCTCACACTTTCACTCCTACCCGAATAGGTAGGAATATTTTAATAGGACCCCGACCCGGAACCAGACCCAGTCCTCACGGGTCAGGGTCCAATTTTTGGGCTCGTAGGGGACCGGGTCCGGATCCGGGTAGTGAAGGATCCGACCCGAACCGACCCAATACCAATGCTAATCTTCCCGCCCACTATTAGAAACCTTTTATTTTTTATTTTTCCGCTCTTCTCTCTTTGCACAGCAAGCCTGCTTACCATTATTAGACCTTCCCTTAGGTGTAGGGGACGGTAATTAGGGCTACAATCGAACTGAGCCGAGCCGAATGCCTTCAGGCTCGAGCTCGGCTCGTTTACGAAACGAGCTTATTTTTTAGCTCGAGCTCGGCTCGTGCTCGGTTCGAGCCGAGCTTTGATCGTATTCGAGCAGAATAGCTCGTGAACTTAGCCTTAAAAAAAAAAAAACAAGCTCGAGCTCAGCTCGTTTACGAAACGAGCTCAGTTTTGAGCTCGAGCTCGGTTCGAGCCGAGCTTTGACCGAGATCGAGCCGAATAGCTCGCAAATAGGTCGATTCGTTTGCAGCCCTAACGGTAATGCAATTTTTAATTTTTTCTTTTTTTCTTTCCTCCCGCAGTTCAACTCAATGCCCTATGATAGGGTTTTTTTTTTCCTCGCTACTCCTATCTCTTTTTTTTCTTCTATGCAATGCTTCCCCAGCTATTTTATGGCTTACCCGAATCTCTACTTAGTTGTTGATAACATTTAATTCATCCCATCCTAATTTCTAAATCTATTTGTTTTTAGGTTTTTTTTGATAAAATTTGTTTTTAGGTTGTGGTTCCAATTTATGGGTTTCCAATGGAGGCGTACTCCTACGAGTTCTTCAGTTGGCTTTCCATCAAGTTATTGAATTATTCTTTAGCAAAAAAAAAAATTATTTTATCTGAATAGGACTTGATCTGAGATTTTGTTTCCGCCCTTGCGTTTGAGTTTTTTTTTTTTTTTTTTTTTTTGATAACGATGATAGAATCGTTTGATTTCAGCTCAAAATATATTATTAAAATCACAAAGGATACAACGAGAGACAATTTTACAAGCAGTAAAAACACAACCATCCAATAAAGGACAAAGCAAAAATACAGACGCTAGCAATGGAAAAAATTTCCTGGGATAAATAACACTAAAAACTCTAAGACGAGGATCAACGCAACGGGCAAGTCAGTAGGTAGCCGGGCCGCTAGACAACAATAAGGCTCAATTCCAATGCGTAATCCGACAGAGGAACAAGACCGGCAACCCACGCCACGAATCTGGACCACCGATATGTTGCGCAGTAGAATACCCGCAATGATGACGAGGAAAGCAACAGAACCATATGACGGAAAAGGAAAACAACTAAATAAACTGGATTAGTCTGAATCCAAAGAAGCAGATGAAGTCCACAGCGAGATAGGCCGCTAAAACAGGCGAAGAACGCTAATAGCAGACTCGACAATTGACTAGACCCAAAGGGAAATTGGGTACGGAGTGCTGTGGGGAACGAGCACGCACGAGAGCGCACAACTCAACAACCTCACACCTAAAACAACCAAATTCAAGGAAGATAAAGAAAAACAGAGAAGCCGAGTAGGCAACAGTTCATCACAACCAAACTCCAGCTCAAAACTCAAACCAACTAATCGGAGGAAAGAAAAAAGATCAGCTCCTGTTAGAAGGTGGCACCGACCCATGAAGCTGATCGGCCAAATTCACTCAGAGTCTACCCATACAAGCAGACCCTGTGGTGAGACGAACCACACCACAAACTAACACAGCAAAAATTAATGAAAAAAGCACAGCACGGATCATCCTCCAAAGTAAGGAGATAGGAGCTAGTAAAGCTAGCAAACCGAACATAAACCAGCAGAAAATAAAATCCAACAAACAGAGCATAGGCTAAAGTCGGACAGCGCCCCAACAAAAGCAAGATTAACCTCGTTTGGAGGATAAAGAGCCATACATACAGCCCTAAGCCACGGGGGAGACAACAGCTGTCGGAATCAAAGCCTAGCAGCAGCCACCAGAGGTAAGAACAAGTGTTCCCCATCAAAAGTCAAGACAAAAGAAGGTTACGACCAACGAGAAGGAGAAAAGGGTCACAAATAAGAACAAACAAGCAAAAAGGGTCACAAATAAGAACAAACAAAGCTAAATAGAATTAATGAGATTAGAACGGAAGAATTGGTAGGCCTCCTCAAGATGCCCCAAATATGAGTGGAAGACCACAAATTAATGAAAAATAAGAAATCCTCAATCACCGCAGCTATCGATGATGCGGAGTGCAAGAAGATACGTTTATTTTTTTCCGACCAAATCACCCAGATTATAGCCATACTGGAGAGGAACCACGAAGAGCGGAACTCTTTTCTAAGCGAGAGCGCTCTCCAGCAGGACGAGAATTCAACGGGGGTAAAGGGTACTTGCCAAGCCTTACTCAAAATAGTCCATAATGGTTGGATAAAAATGCACCGGAGGAACAAATGTTCAGTGTCCTCATGTTCGGTCGAGCAAAATGCGCATAATTGCCCCAAAGCAAGGTTCATCTTGTTAAGACGATCGACGGTGAGAAGTTTGTTATTAAGAGCTAGCCAAGTGAGAATTTTTTATTTTAGAGGGGCGCAACCACTCCATAAAAGTTTAGCTAGATTAGAGTAGATACCTCCAAAGTTAAAGAAATTGTAGAAGGATTTAACCGAGTAGATCCCCGAGCTAGTCCAATGCCAAGACAGTTTATCAGTGGGATGCCAAGAGTACTAGTTTAGTTTAATAAAAAGTTCGTTGAGATCCGCCTCGAGTTGCGAAGGGAGGGCGCAAAGGAAGGGAATAGACCAGAACTTTTGGTGGTCGATGATGGTCACATAATCCGCCACCGTAGCTGAAGGATTGGAATCCAGTTGATAAAGAGAAGGGAAAGCTAAAGCTAACTTCATGTTACCGAACCAAAGATCGACCCAGAACTTGGTCTTAGTCCCCGAAGCGTAATCGTGGGAAATCCCACAACAGAACGGTGAGGCCGCTTTCCATACCCCTTTCCAGAAGGGGGAAGACTTGCAGGACAAGGAGGGGGAAAGTCTAGAATTTTTTTCCGAGAGAAGCAGTTAGAGGAAATGATCCTAGCCCAAGGCAGCTGAACATGAACTAGTATTCTCCATAACCATTTACCCAGCAGAGCTAAACTTTGTTGTCTGAGGTTAATAACCCCTACACCACCTGCAACCTTAGCAGTGCAAATCATCTTCCATTTACAAAGATGGGACCCAGCTTTATAAAGATCCGTCCCAGACCAAAAGAAATTCCTTCTAATTTTGTCGATCCTCTTAATAACCCAAGAGGGGACGAAAAAAAGGACATCATATATAAGGGAATAGAAGACAGAACTGAGTTGACTAGCACTAATCTACCTCCACGAGAGAGGTGTCTACCGATCCAAACGTTAAGCCTGGATTCAACTTTCTAAATCATCGGTATCCAATCCGATTTGAGGAGCTTCCCCCATCGCAGAGGAATACCCAGGTATTGAATGGGAAAGGAAGCCGACGCACAGTTAAAGAACTGAGCTATTTCTGCTTGCCGATTGTTCGAACCACCAAGCCAAAGGACAGAGGATTTTTAAAGGTTATTGGGAAGCCCGGAAGCTTTTTCAAAGATATATAGAATTAACTTCAAGTGGCGCAAAGAACACCCATCGGGTTTCGCAAAGATGATAGTGTCATCAGCATATTGGAGGTTCAGCACATCCCAAAAACTGTGCGTTCCCCCAAGGCTTTCGATTACGCTAGCGTCCCAAGCATTGCGAAGTAATTTACTAAACACATAGGCTCCGCACTTACACTTGAATTTATGACCTTCCGAGCCATTAATGATAATCGAGGAAGTACCGACGAAAAGGCTGGATTGGATCCAGGCCATCCATTTGGGACCAAATCCACGGTTAAGAAGGATGTCAAAAAGAAATTCCCAACTAACATTGTCATAGGCTTTTTGAAAGTCCAATTTAAGCAGGATACCATCGATGTTGGATCTATGACATTCGGAGATAATTTCTTGGGTCGAAGCCACGCTGTCCAAGATAAACCTATCTTTAATTAAACCCGATTGAGCCGAGTCTATTAAAGGAGAAATAATAGCGCTCAGACGGGTCAAAAGGACTTTCATGATGATCTTGAACGAGGTATTGATAAGACTAATTGGTCTAAGTTGGAGACCAAGTTGGCTCCCATGATCTTGGGAATGAGCACAATGTGCGCGTAATTGATCTGGTCAAAAGAGAAAGACCCTTGGTGAAGATCGGAGAACATTTAGAAAAGGTCATCTTTTAGTTCCTCCCAGAAATTCTGGAAGAAAAAAACTGGAAAGCCATCCGGACCTGGGGCTGAGTCACTTTTTAAGGAGAACACAGCCTATTTAATCTCGTCTAGAGAGAAAGGTACTTCTAGACTGGACAGATCATGGGATTGCTGGCCATACAATTGGTTCCAGTCCAGTTGGAATGGACGAGGTTTATGTGAACCTATCAGGTTTTTGAAGAAGTTAAGGAAGGAGGCATGAAATTCAGAATCGGTTGTTAACTCATTATCATTGTCGATAATAGAGGTGTTGCGATTGAAACGCTAATGATGCAAAGCAAAGTTGTGGAAAAAGATGGTGTTGCCATCACCTTCCTTGATCCAATGATATTTTGCTCTCTGGGCCTATTTAATATGATCATTTTGGAGAATGGAAGCATATTCTCTCTTGCAAGAAGCTCGTTCCAATCGAAGTTGTTCCGAGATAGGGCCAACTTCCTCAAGTTTATCGATAGAATCGATGGAGGAAAGGAAGACTTGCTTGAGGAAATTGGTCTGCCCAAATCTCCCTTTATTCCATAATTTACAACCATGCTTAATATTGTGAAGCTTGAGTAGGATGCGGCCGAGACCGGAAGAACCCGTGATAGAGGAGAGACACTCCGTGATGAGATTCATGAAGGTTCGTTCTTGCAACCAGAATTTTTCGAAACGGAATTTGTAAGGTCTGGAAAAGTTAAAGTTCGAGCACAACGATATAGGTACATGATCCGACGACGGGTTGGGCAAGGCTGAAACAAATGAGTTGTGGAAGAAATTGATCTAATCTAAAGAGAAAAGAAAACGATCGAGCTTAGACATAGTAGGGGTCTGTCTCATGTTGGACCATGTGAAAGATATAAGGGGTAATTCGGAGAGATGAAGCTCTCGAATACAATCATTAAAACGATTGGAATCAGCTTGATGCGCCACCAATCTCGATCGTTCGGAAGAGAATCTGATTACGTTGAAATCGCCACAAAAAAAAAGAATCCGAGAATATGATTTTGGAAGGAATCAAATTCGTTCCAAAAAAGAGGGCGGCGATCCACAGTGGATGGTCCGTAAACCGAGACCACTGTGAGATCACAATTAAATTCAATCCAGTGGAGACAAATGATGAGGAAGAAGGTGAGGCGACAAATGGATATAAGCGAAAATTTAGAATCTCTAAACCCAAAAAGAATACCACCCCTGGATTCGACCACGTCAAGGAAAATCCAATTGGTAATTAAGGATCCACCTATCGATCGAAGGGTGGACGGGGTCGGGGAAACAAGTTTAGATTCCTGAATAGAAATTAAATCACAGTGGGAAGAAGAGATAAGTTGGAAAATAGCTTGTTGTTTGGTCGGGCATCGGAGGCCCCTGACATTCCAAGAGATGTTATCATGATAAACACGAGTCTCACAAGCTCTAGAAATTTTGCATTGGCGAATAATGTCAAAGGCATCCAAGCTCTCCGAAGAAACTGAAAACCTCATATCCTTCGAAAGACGAAGCATATCAAGGTTAGAAAGGGAGTCGAAATGCACCTGATAGATGGATCACAGTTGTTCTCGCCCTGAGGAAAGGGGGGGGGAATAGGGATAAGCTTCTTGCGAATTTGAGCTGCAAGGGAAGCTTGAGAATTCAACTTAGAAGAAGTAGCTCTTTGCGCACGAATACGTGCGCTCGAGCGAATGACAGAAAAGGGGGATTTATTCACGCGCTCTGTCTGCTGTTCCTCAGAGAGGATGATACCAACAGACTTACACGGCAAAACAACGAGGGGAACCGAATTTCCATTATAAGTGGGAACCCGGGCGTGTATACCTGGGGAGGGAAGGCAGAACTGTTATTAAGGGGGAAAGCGAGAGATCTCTCGTAGCCTCGTCGGGGGGCAAGTAATCCGCCCTCAGACGAAGTGAGATCCCCCAAAAGATACAGAGTAAGAAGGAGCGTGGTAAGATGGAAATCCAAAGTGTAACCGACAGGAAACGACAAAAATGGTTCGTACTGAAAATGAAGATATTGCTCACCAATACAAGAACAGAAAAAATACCTTCTAATAAGAATTACAAACTCAGGAAAGGAGAAGGTTACCTGATGTTGCGATTGGGAGTGATCTAGAATCGCAACTTCTTCTTCCAAGAGATCATCCTGATCAATCCAAGAATCACCTTTCAGAGATGGTGCTTTCAAAAGCGCAGGCGGAGCTAGTGAACCAGAGGCAGAAGAGCTTTGCATAGAGCTTTTGAAACTATCCCAATCAGAGGAAAAATGCGGATTAACGTCCCAACCTGGCCACTTCTGCTCCGAATCAATCAACTTAGGCAGAGAAGGAGCAGAGGAAGGGGCTGGCACAGCTTCAAAAGACAGAGCAGGGAGGGTCCTCGATGGAGGAGGAGGAGGATTGGAAGGAGACACGACTACAGAGAAAGGGTTGGAAGAGCTATGCTTTATAGAGTCCTTCTCCGGGTTGATCCAGACCAGATTGCGAGCTTTAGAAGGAGAAACCTTGGGAACAGAAGGAGATTGCACACCAAAATTCTGATGGGGGACGTGCTTGTTAGCAGGAGCTTTGTGCCAGCCTCTCCATTTCGTCGATGGAGCAGCCGGCCTGGATGAAGAGCCAACAGCGAAGGGCTTGAAAAGAGGGGAAGGAGCAGCAGAGATATCAGTGGTGCCAACACTCAAAGGTGAAGGAGCAGTCACACCTTTAGGGAAGTCCTGGTAGTTAACAGAGACAGCATAGATGGACTTATTTTCACGCAAAGAGTAAGCATCAACCTTGTCCTTTAACGAGGGACAATAAAACTCTGCGTCTACTTGAAGAGAGCCGGAGGCCAGCATAGAACAGGGAGAAATACTAATTAATTCTCCCATGCATTTCGTCATATCAGCTGCGACTCGAAGAGAGTCGCAAAAAAGGGGAAGGCCAAGCAACGTGGCTCTGACGGAGGATTGGACCAGGTTCGGGGGAGGCATAACCTGATTGACCCACTTGCGAATGGCAATCTTGATCGGACCGATGGAGAGGGAGTTAAGAGCTGAAAGTTCATTCCTCTGCTGAAAGAGACCGCCCCATCGCACTCAAACATCTTCAACTTATCAGACAGCTCAACAGTAGGGATGAACACGACAGTGGTTTGAGGCTTAGTCACCTGGGTAGCCAGAATAGAGGCCGCCTAGGAGGGAGGTTGCTTCGCTGCAGGAAATCAGTGAGTCACAGGGGGCGTAAGGAGAAGCAGAACTCCATGGGAAAGCTTGGATCTTTTAGCCTTCTGGGATTGTAGATCTAGAAGCTTAGATTGGTGGGAGGGAAAGTCGAGAGCCTTCAACACTGAATTGGAAATGGGCAGTCCCAAAGGAAGACCAAGAATTTGCTGAAGACAGAAACAACGATTTCTCAAATGTCCCTCCTTTAGACAGAACAAGCATTTCTTGTTTACGGAGCAGAAAGATTTGATGTGTCCTGGTCGAAGACACCGGTAACACACAGGGGTGGACGACGGAGAGGGAAGGTCAGAGCTAATGGCAAGAGATCGTACTAAGCTACCGAAAGGGCGGGAAAAGGGCGTAGAAGAGTCCCCTAGAACCTTCTGGTTCTTGGGCTTAGGAACCGGGAGAGAAGCATTAGAATCCAGAGAATTTTTTTTCTTTTAACTACCTCGACCCAAGTAGAGCCCATGATAGCCCAAGCCCATAACAGGAGCGGAGGAGTAGGTGAGAATAATAGAAGACAGAAAAATCAAGCATTGTAGCAATCTGAACAAACCTCAAGAAAATGAGGAACAAGTCTAAACTCAACCTTTAGAAAGAAGATCAAGGTCGGACGAACTAATAAAGAACGCAAAAATGAACAACGGCTAGTTTGAATAGGAAAGTCGCAAAGCTCAGCTCTGGAATCTCCAGATCCGAGAGCACCCTAATCACTGAACAACCAGACCAACAGAAATCAAGCAAAATCGACGAACTCTGAACGAACAGTTACTCCTGAGCTCATAAAGGAAGGGGAAAAACTGAGGAGATAACCAAAGGGATCTCAATAAGAAAATCTCTCACAGAACACCAGAGGGTGAACACGAGAGAAATAGCAAAGAAAACCCAAAAATAACAATACTTACAGCGATAGGCTAATGTGACGGAGCTGTACAAATCCAAGGGTCGCCCTAACTCAGAATCACGCTGATCCTCCCAGATCTGAGAACGGGAGGCTATCGGAATGGGGCACTTGCTGCTAAAAGCGAAGGAGGCCTGCGAACTCGAGGAGCAGGTGATGGCCACTCGAGGAAAGGGAGACGGCGAGAAGGATCTGGAAAAGGGGAGATCCCAGCAAAGGAGAGGAGGACTTGAGATCCGAAAGGGGATGTGGACAGAAAGACAGAAGAGGGGAAAGTAAATTCGAAATCGCCTTGAAAATCGCCTTCATGGGTGAGACCTTTACTTTTATGATTGCCTAGAAAATCGCCTTGAAAATCGCCTTTAGGGGTGAGACCTTTACTTTTTGAGTTCTCTTAATTTGGGGTTTTAAATTGCTTAATTGATTTATCTGAACTAATTATCTAGGTTTCCTAAAATATTTAATTGTGGTAGTTTTGTTGGTCTATCAGTAACTTTATATGCTTGTTTAGTAATGTGGTCAGCTAGGCTATATTGTTCTAAGCCATAAGGATTTTTTAAAAAAAAGTTTAATAGAAAGCCAACTTTTAAGAGGATATCTAATTAATATTTTTATGGAAGTTACTGATTTACACCATAGAATATTTAAATTTGATTTTACTTGCTATTTAGGATTTTATTTATTACTGAAATCTTACTAGAATCTGAAATATTGCCATTAAAATGGTAGTTTTGGAATGACACATTATTATTATGGGCAAAAACTAAAGTACCTAAGTACAGTATGCCCATATAATGTTTGAAAATGTACACTAAACTCATTTATCCGTTAACTTAACCCCATCCGTTAAGTTATAATTATTAAATTACGTTTTCACTCTTACCCTTTCATATTCAATCTCTTCTTCTTTCTTCATTTTCTTCATTCTTTTTTTCTTTTATTTTTCTCTATTCTTCCCTTTCTTCGCAAAAAATGTTGGAAATATTCAAATCACCCTCGTCTCTCTGGTTTAACTCAGTTTTCAGCTTGTAATAGATCAGTCAGTTAACAAAGATTGATATCACTTTGAATCACATCAATTTTATAAGAAAAAGCATTTCAGGTCACTCTGTTCATATAGTTAATTTAATTATGTACAGGCTGCGCCTGAAACAAATAGTTTGCAACCCCTGAAAAAGTTAGCAACTGGGGAAGCAGCTGTGAAACGATAATAATGCTGAGTACGTATCGTCCTGTTTGTCGTCGTTCTAAAGGTCCAAGAATAGTGAATTTCTCAGTGGTCATCACAGACATGAGAAAAAGCTTAGCATGAAAGAAGAGAAATCTGAAAGGACGCACAGATTTGGAACTCGTAAAAGACACGGCGAGGAAGATAGACCATCTGATCAGCTTTCAAAAGACACTGATGAAAGCAGAGACCAAAGTGATGGCCTTTCAAGTGAGGAATACCATAACAGGCATGGTATTGATAGTCAAGATCGATATGATGGTAATTATGAATCCCAACAAAATAGAAGTCATAAAACCTATAATATTGAGCATAAAGGTAAATTTGTGAAAGAGGAGGTGAATGATAATAGGTATACCTCTGATGAACCTCATGATAGGTGGAAAGCCACTGATGAGAATTCTGACATGGATGAAAATTTAGGTGATGGAAGTGTTGATACACACAGAAAAGAAAGTAAAAGGTGTGGAAAGACTAAATATCAACGAGAGAATCACAAAAAGGCACGTAAGAAGAGGAAACACAAAGTTCATACTTCGAGTTCTGTTGAAGAGGTCGACAGAAGGGCACTTAATAAGTCGTCATGAAGCTGAACACCTGCTAAGAGAAGGAAAGGAAAGGAGTCTAAGGGTAAGAGAAGTAACGGAAGAATAGAGAAAAATTAAAAATGAAAAAAGGAATGAAGAAGGGGAAAAAAGAAAATAGATTGAATATTTGAATATGAAAGAGTAAGGGTTAAAAAATAATTTAATAATTATAACTTAACAGATGAGGTTAAGTTAAACGGAGAAATGAGTTTAGTATAATTTTTCAAACGTTATATGGCATATTGTAATTAGGCCAAACGTTGGGGGGTACTTTGGTTTTTGCTCTATTATTATACTACCAATCTCTTTCATTCTCTTCGGGGGTCAAACATGTATTCGAATCTCAACCACGGACTAGTTAACAAAAAAGGGTTTCTTCTCCTCTCACTAGTTATTTAGCACATGTAAATAATTGATATTTGAAAGAAAAAAATGAAAAACTCATTCAGGTTTTTTAGTTAGCTGATTTACCCATCCGAAAGAGAGATTGAAGGAGAAGAAACTTGAGAAAAAAACTAGGAAAGGGCTATGTCAAATGACAAAATGGTTTTTTTTTTCCTTGACAAACTTTCTCATCTATGAAAGGAGATATTACGAATCCAACTGTCCAGAGTAAATGTAAGGTAATTAGAGGAAATATCAAAAAGTTATGGTAGCTGTGGGTTTCTATACAGTATACTAACATAACTCTGTGCAATATATTGCACATAATTTATTTTAACAAATGAGAAAATAAAAAACTATTTTTGAAAAATTGTCTAATAACATCTATACTATATTGCCCAATTTTTAAGATTTTAATAAGGGATATGATTCCAGTTCAAAATTTAGATGGAAAAAGAGTGGGTTGTTGCTTCCTATATTTGCTCTTTTTTAAAAAAAAAAAAAAAAAATTAGAAAAATCCTTGGACCAAAAGTGGTTTAACATAATCAGTACTAGTATAACCATGTGCAATATATTGCACATAATTATTAAAAATAAAAAATAACAAAACAAATTTTGAAAATGTTATCTAATAACATCTATACAATATTGCACAATTTATTGGCTTTGAATAAGGGATAAGATTCCAATTCAAATTTGGATGGAAAAAGAGTGGGGGTTACCTTCTACAATTGCTCTCCATTTTTTGTTTTGAAAAGAAAAAATAAAAATAAATCCTTGGACCAAAAGTGGTCTTAATATAATATATTGTATAAATATAAACTAGTATAACCCTATCTACACTACAATACACAACGTCTATTCCAGCGTTTTTTTTACCTATCACGGCATTTTTAAACGTCGAGATTGTTGGATCCTATAGGCAAGGCAAATAACACTAGAGGGGGGTGAATAGTGTTGTATAAAAATTAATTAAAAACTTGAACTTTTCGTACTGTTAAGTCGACTGCAAATACAGTCGACTGTTGCGTCAGATAAGAAAAGTATTTTACTGAAGAGTTACAAGTCTGATCAGTCAACTTATAGCGGAAAACCAGTCGACTTACCAGACAAGTTTTTGAAATAAAACTCAGAGAAATTGAAATTGCAAGTTGAGAGATTACAACCACAGAGAGTCAATCACAGCCAAACACAACGATATATCCTGGTTCGGTCCTTCCGACCTACATCAAGTCCCCAAGCAACCTACTTGAGATTTTTCACTATTCTTGAAAAAGTACAAGAATGCTCTACGGCCTTTGACAATAACAATGTCAAATCCGTAGACCTCTCTCACCATTAGAGAGAGAAAATCCTTTCTACACCCTAGAGTGAAACCGACTTTAAAACTAAGAGTCCTACTCTCCAACCGAGATGACCACTCTCACAACCCGAGAGTGAAAACAACAACAAAAATTGAGTTTACAACAACTTATAGCCTTGTATGTGAAAAAGCTTTCATAGTGGCTATTAGGTCAACTACTGAATTCAGTCTAAAACGAAATCAATATTATATTAGACTGAAATTCAGTGAACCTGTAACACCCCGGTAATTTCATATATATATATATATATATATATATATATATATATATATATATATATATATATATATATATATATATATATATATATATAGTGTGATGGCAAAAAATGTAATAAATGGAAAAGGGGGGGCCCACGATCTGTGGCAACAGCAAAGTATATGTGCTGTTTGGAATAGCCACATGCTGTGACATTAGCATTTCATAGTGGGGCCCACCCGGATAAGTTGAAGACAGCAGCTTCAGCTGTGTTGTTCTCCTCTCGGTAACGTGGTGCCTAATTCTGGGGCCCACGTGAGAGGCTCTCGGATGAGAGAGAGAACAGGAGAAGGTATGGGATTAGTATCATATCGGTAAGAAACTAGAATTAAATAATATATAAATACTATTGCATATGATCAAGAGTTACCAATTCGGTTAACCACCTTTTGAGAGGCAGCCTGTGGTAGGCAGTTGTACTACATAGTATCTAATTTGCCTTATAAATTGTATAAATTGTCTGAGCTAGGGGCAGGGGCGTTACAAATGGTATCAGAGCCAAATTTCGACACCGAGTGTGGGTAAGAGTGGGCGAGATGTATGCCTGAGAGGGAGCTAGCAGATGTACGGGTAAGTATGCCTAAGAGGGAGCGAGGTTGGGGCCTGTAATGGACAACCCGCAGAATCGGGGTACTGTGCAGCTAGCAGATTCAGGGTACTCCACTCCACATCGGCTAGAAAGGAGATCCTGCACTAGATTGTGCATGCCCCGTGCTCAGCGAGGATGCTGATTGCTGAAGGGGGGTATGTGTAACATCCCGGTAATTTCCAATATATATATATATATATATATATATATATATATATATATATATAGTGTGATGGCAAAAAAATGTAATTAATGAAAAAGGGGAAGGGAGGGGGGCATGATCTGTGGCAACAGCAAAGTATATGTGCTGTTTGGAATAGCCACATGCTGTGACATCAGCATTTCATAATGGGGCCCACCCGAATAAAGTTGAAGACAGCAGCTTCAGCTGTGTTGTTCTCCTCTCGGTGATGTGGCACCTAATTCTGGGGCCCATGTGAGAGGCTCTCGGATGAGAGAGAGAACAGGAGAAGGTATGGGATTAGTCCCATAACGGTAAGAAACTGGAATTAAATAATATATAAATATTATTGCCGATGATCAAGAGTCACCAATTCAGTTAACCATCTTTTGAGAGGCAGCCTGTGGTGGACAGTTGTACTACACAGTATCTAATTTGTCTTATAAATTGTATAAATTGTCTGAGCTAGGGGCAGGGGCGTTACAAAATCAAGTCTTAGAGAGTTTGTATGCTTTTGAAACACTTGAAAACAAAAGACTTGAGAGTTAAAAGAATGCTTAGAACCTTTTCCAAATGATTTCAGTACTCTATTTATAGAGTAAGAATCAAGGAACGTTGTAAAACAGTTCCATAAACCGTAATAAAATGGATATAAAAGTTTTGAATTTGAAAAACAAGTTTTAAATTCAGAAATCTGTCGAAACGGCTTGAACAGTCGACTAGGTTGCCATAATGAGTCGACTGGCCAGAGCTTGTATGAGTTCAGGCAGTTTTGTATTATGACAGTCGACTGGTTCCAAGGAGTGGTCGACTGGTACTCATACAGCTGAACTTATTCAAGCTTGTTCTGACATTTTGATTATGTAAAACACTCAGATTATTTAAAGTACTAGTATCATACACGTGCACACGTGCACGTGGGAAAAATTGAAGGGTTAATGAAAAGGATAAAAAGAAAATAATTTCCAAACTGATCCACTTCCGAAAATATTTACCAAACTGGTCCACTTTCGAAAATATTTACCAAAGTGGGTCATTTTGTCAACACCTGCGCTGCACGTGTTGGATTCAAAATGACAACAATGAGATGGCACTAACCCCTTCTCCCATTATAATAGTAGAGATGTGTGAGTGTGTGTGTGAAAAGGTTATTACAAGTTTCTAAGACTCAAAGAAAAGAAAATACAATATTACAAGACACTTTGTTTAAATATTTGAAGCACTTTGAATCTTGTCTTGAACTGAGTCATTGTCTTGAGCTTGAGCCTTTATCTTGATGTCTTGAAGCTTGATCAATTACTCTTGAAAGCTTCATCAGTTTGTGTTGCCTTTGTGTATTTCACCATGGTATGACTTTGATACACTCTGCAAGAGATATATGGTAGAACAACTTTATATTGTGTTGTAGTCATCAAAACCAAGAATCAACATTCTCCCCCTTTTTGATGATGACAACACAATAACTTATAATAATAACAATATACATAGCAAGATGTTACACATAATTTAAAGATATACAAATGTGAAATAAGCTCCCCCTAAATAATGTACAATATGTACACAATTGTGAAATAATAACAATATATAGAAAACATGCACAAAAACAAAAAATATAAACACACAAAAACAAACAAAAAAAACCATATAAACCACAAAACCATATTTTTCTCCCCTTTTGTCATCAACAAAAACATAAGGAAGAAGGATACATCATAAAAAAAACAAATTCAACATTGCATAACCAAAACACATTTATACATAAGGAAGCAAGTTCATTATTTTTTTTTTTTTGAGGAAAAGGTGGAATAATGCCACCCTGTTTCATTAATAAGTGATTAATAAACAACCCCGAAGTCCCGGAAAAAACAAGTACAGTACAGGAAATAAAACATAGCCCCCAACAAAACCCTGGGGGGTGGGTTACAACATCCAGCCTAAAGGCAACCAAAATACAACTACGAAATACTAAGGCCTGATACAAAATATGTAATAGTGACGCGAGAGTCCACTCATCAGTCAAGAGTTGGCCCGATCTCTATCTCCTCGTCATCAAACTCATCCACCTGGAATACCTTTGCAATCCTCCCTCTTGCACCTGAAGCAGCAGCTGTAGCCCAAAAGGAGATTAGATGCATGATATGAGTAAGATTACTAGAAATAGAGTTACATGAAGCACGGAAATAAAAATTGTTCCTATCTAGCCATAACACCCATGTGGTTGCCGCAATGGCAATAAACCATGCTTCTTTCATATCGTGACGGGCTGATGCAAATCTGGGACCAACCCACAGTTCCTCGTAGTCCCTTGGATAGTCACTTGTTCCTAGTGCTCTCAGCACTTCTATCAGGACAGCCTTGCTTCTAGTGCAGTGAAGAAACAGGTGATTCAAATTTTCCACGTGTACGTTGCAGAACCCGCAATTGGTCGCAATGTGAGGTTGCCTCTTGGCTAGGTTCTCTCTAGTGAGAATGGCATTGTTGAGCACAAGCCAGAGGAAGACTCTAATTTCAGAGGAGTTTTTGTCTTCCAAAGTACCGCTGCCCAGCTGGGCCTGCATCCTCGGTAGTGAATCCGGTGGTACAGTGATCTAACCGAGAACACTCCCTTGTTCTCGAGTCCCCACCACAAGTGATCTGGGCCTTGGGCACATATTACCCCAGACTGGATTATGTGCGTTTGTAATTCATGCAGTTGCTGTGACAAACTTGGAGAAAGAGTTCCTTGGAATGACGGTCTCCAAGTCCCCCTTTTCCACGTTTCCGCCACCGAGATATTCGGTCGATTTGTCTTAGCAAACAGCTCTGGGAAATCATCCTTAAGAGGGTGAGGACCGCACCATTTGTCCCACCAAAATCTGGTGGTTCGACCATTGCCGATCAAAGATGAGGTTGCTGAGTTGAAAGGTCCGCTGGCTTTAGTAACTCCTTTCCAGAAGCGGGAGACTTTGGATCCTACTCGAAAGCCTAGGCTTCTAGTCCCTTTCCCCCGAAGGTAAGGTTGGATGAAGTCTTGCCAACCTTCTCCGCAGTGATGGAACACTTTCCACCACCACTTTCCCAGGAGTGCCAGATTCATATCTCTGAGGTCAATGATGCCTAGCCCTCCGTGTCTCTTTTTCATGCATGCGATATTCCATTTAATCAGGTGGTAGCCTCCCTTATTTGAGTCCGTGCCTTTCCAAAGGAATCTTTTCCTGATACGATCGATCCTTCGGATCACCCACATTGGGAGTTCAAAAAAGGACATGTAGTATATGGACAGATTGGATAATACAGAGTTGATGAGTACCACTCTGCCCCCCAGAGAGAGTGATTTGCCTTTCCATCCGGACAGTCTGCCCTCCACCCTGTCTATAATAGGTAACCAGTCAGCCTTAGTGAGCCTCCCTGGACGTAGCGGAAGCCCTAGGTATTTGATTGGGAATTCTTCTATCGCGCAGTTGAGAATGGTGGCATGCTCCCGAGTTTCAGTTTCAGAGAGTGAAATAGGTACAAGCGAACTCTTATGGAAATTAATTCTTAGGTCTGACCAGGCTTCAAAGCAGTAAAGGACCCCTTTAAAGCATACTGTTTCCGCTCTGTTCCCATTACCAAAGATAAGGGTGTCGTCAGCGTATTGAAGGATCGTAAATCCCTGATTAGCATCGCTGCTGGCCACAGGCGATATCCATCCTTTTCTTTGACAATTATCTAGCATTCCTCTGAGCACGTCCGCTACAATAGTGAATAGAAGTGGGGACAGTGGATCCCCCTGACGGAGTCCCTTTTTACACGGGAACGAGGGTCCGGGCCTCCCATTCACTGAGATTGCCGTTTTGCTAGAGTGTAACCACTGTTTAATCCATCTTATCCATTTGTCTCCAAAGCCCCTCCCCCTGAGAGCCTCTAGCAAACATTCCCAGTCTACCGAGTCGTATGCTTTCTCAAAATCCAGTTTGAGGAGGAAGTTCTTGGAATTGCACTTGTGGCAGTGGTGGATAACTTGTTCAGCAGTAGCCACGCAGTCTAGGATACATCTGCCCTTAATGAATCCCGTCTGTGTTCTGCCGATGAGACTGTCCATGATGCCTCCCAAGCGGATGGCTAGAACTTTAGTGATGATCTTAGCCGAGCAGTTAATCAGACTAATAGGTCTAAAATCTCCGACGCACTTAGAATCCTCCCGTTTGGGGATCAACACAACTTCTGCAAAGTTGAACATTCCCAGCCTCAGGTCATTGTGAAAAAATTCCATCATTACCTCCATAAATTCTCCTTTAATTTCTTCCCAGAACACTTGGAAGAACAACATCGGAAAGCCATCTGGTCCAGGCGCCTTGTCAGCTCCCATCTGGTCAATGGCCGTTTTGACCTCTGATTCCGTGAAAGGCTCCTCCAAGGAGGAAAAGTTTTGACCTGGAGCAAGCTGATACTCCTGCCAGAAGTCTGCCCCCATTGGAACCCTAAAGTCATTCTTCTTCCCGAAAAGACCCTTATAGAATGATTGGAAGGTAGCGGAAATCACCCTTTCCTCCTGCGATGTTCCCGTAGCTGTCTGAATAGATAGGATAAGATTGGATCTCCTCCTTGCACTTGCAACCCGATGAAAATAGGCCGTATTCGCGTCTCCCTCTTTGAGCCACGAAATCCTGGACCTCTGTTGCCACTTGATCTCTTCTAGTCTATACAGATTGGCAATGTTATTACGGAGTTCTAAGAGCCTGTTCCGCTCTTCCTGCGACAGGACTCTAGTTACTTCCACCCTCTCAAGCTCATCAATGCCTTCCAGATAGGACTCTTTATCCTGCCAGATGGTCGCGAATCTGGACCGATTCCATCTACAGAGCCTCTTTCTCAGTCTTTGAATTTTTCCACACCACCGAGATGCCGCGTCCCTGCCGGCCATTGGCAGTGCCCAATTCTCCATAACCATATGGTGGAATCCCTGAATTTCCAGCCAAGCCTTTTCAAATCTGAATTTCCTAGGCCTGCGGGAACCCCGATTCCCCACATCTCGGAGGATCGGGGTGTGGTCTGAGGTTGGTCTAGGGACCGTTCTGGCCGAGGCGAGAGGAAACAATGCTTCCCAATCCAAAGATACTAGAACCCTGTCCAACTTGGCCATAACCGGATCCGCTTGCAAATTAGACCAAGTAAAAAGTCTGTCATTGATTGGGATATCAATCAGTTCAAGTTCCGTGATAACTCTATTGAATTCCTCTCGGTGCCTGTCGCTAGCGCCTCTTCCCTTGTGCTCAAAAGCAAATCTAGTAATGTTGAAATCCCCACCCACAATCCAAGGTCCCGACCAGCGCTGCCGAATGTCGGCCAGTTCTTGCCAGAAGGCCTCTCTGTCTGCGGCCACGTTCGGCCCGTAGACCATAGTCACCGTCTGCATCCAATCATCTGAGTGTCTCTTAAGTCGGGCAGTCAAGGAAAATGTACCCCGATACTCCTCCTCGCAGGAGAGAAGATCCGAGTTAAACCCTATAGCAATCCCCCCTGATGCACCGACAGATGGGCGGAGCAACCACTCTTTGATTCTGTTACCACCAACTCTTTTGAGTTTGATCCCGTGCTGGAGTTTGGTCTCCTGCAGTCCCACTACTTCCGCCTTGGAGTTACTAATAACATCCCTCACCATACCCCTCTTTCCCCTATCCCCCAACCCCCTAACATTCCAAAAGAGTGTATTCATTGGGAGGAAGTGTCATGGGAGACCGTAGGGGAGGGTGTAGGGCCGGCTACATCCTCGAGGATTATAGTCAGCCCCGAGCCGACTCCAGGTACCTTAACTTCAGATGACCTAACTCTTTGTATTTCCCAACCCCGAATTTTATTGAGTAGTAGGGCAATACGCTCAGTGTCCCAAACTTCTAACCCACAAGTGATAGCTAGGGATAAAACATCAGAGTCTGACATGTAATTTAAAATAGAAGCTAAAAAATTTGTCGTACCTCCATTGTCGAACTTAGCTGCCTTGGCTGCAGCGGCGACCTCAAGATAGTCATCCAAGGGCTCCATATGAGCCCTCTTGGGAGATCGCCGAACCCTGAAGCCAACCGCCTTCCGGGACTGTCCCGAGCTAAGTCCGGGAGCTAAGTCTGGAATTGAAGACAGGACACGCTCTGGTGAAATCTCCCTCTGAGTGTTAGCAATGAATTCCGTATCCTCTGATTCCTCCTCAGATAACGAGAACTCTACATCGAGATTAAGCCGTCCTTCTGGATCCTCATCACTGTCTGTGAGAATGGATTCATCAATAGGATTGTGAACTTTCACCCCGGACCCCTCCTTGGGCCCGTCGCCCGTAGACTCCATACTACAACAAGCCTCACCAATTGCGGACCCCTCTATGGGCCCGCTCCCAGTCTGTTGAAGTGTCAGGGTGTTCAGATCCTTAGAATTACAGGTTCCAGATACAAAAAGAGGTATTGTGGACCCCTCTTTGGGCCCACAGTCGCCACTTAAAAGCCCACTCTTAGGCCCACATGAGAGGTGATCTGGTCCCGTATAAACAAAAACCTCCTTGCGGAGTAACCGAACACCTGCCTCGGAGTGCGTGAGTCTCGAGCCTCCCACCGCGTCAGTATGCACTTCGTCCAATGCCTCCTCATTGGTGGGTGTAGAGCGAACCGGGTTACCATAAGAGGTTGGAGACCCCCTGCCACCTGTCGACAGCGGGTTGGCTCTAGGATCGGTGCGATTTGAAAGCTTCTCTGTAAACGCACCAAGCCTCTTCGACTCCCTGGCATTCCCATCTGCCTCACCTTCTTTCTCATCTGCCTCACCTTCTTTCCCAATCTGAGCCAACCCCATTGGCCTCCCTTTACAGCTCACTCCTTCAACCACTCCCTCCACACCAAGTTCGCCCTCAACTGAGTTACTTTTCCTGATGGCGCTCAGGTCTCTGATCTTCTCTCCCCAGAGAGGGATCAGTTTCTTTTGCTGTAGGCTCCCCAGAAGCTTCTTTTTCAGTTGCTTTTTCAGCTGCTGGTGAAAACCAGCCTTTCAAGACCCACTCTTTGGTGGAGACTGGCAGATCTCTTGTCGTCTTCCCCCCTTTAGCGGTATACTCCACCAAACCTAGTCTCTGAGCCTGCCTGTCGAAGTGGTTTGTATTTTTCCCCAAAAGGTGGTCTGAGCGCACTGGTCCTTCTTCCACAGCTGCCGTACAGAGCTCCAAGGAGTGGTTGGGCACAGTCACTGGTCTATCCACTGAGTTGGTGGCCCCTGATGGCTGCTGACCTTTGGATAAACCGGTTAGACCGTATCCACGACCTCCGGCGTGCTTGTGAGCCTCAAGTGACTGCCTCTCGACCACCGTAGCCTCCTGGCGCTGCTTTGGGGTCATGGCCGCACTGATAACCTCTCGGTGAGCTCTATCGATCTCATGAGAACCATCAATAGTGAGGCTATTCGATGGCGATAGAACTTCTTTGTAACTACGGTTGTCTCTATGAGTCGATATGGGCAAGTGCGCTTGGTTCACCGGCAGTGCTTCGACAATCTTGTCTAGCACGAATCTAACAAGATAAGCTTCCTCAAAAGAGTAAATTTTAGCAAATCGCGGCATTAGAAAGATGTCGGAGCATCTAATCAGTACCCTTGCCGAGACAAGGTCTGAGCGACGCCTCGTCTTCTCATCAAGCTCCTCAACCGACCCGAACTCCGAAATAATCTCTTGGATTGCTTCTTTTTTCCAAAAGTGAAGTGGGATGTTGTGGATCCAAATCCAAAATCGATCACCCTGAGGGAGTTCCGCTCTGAAGGAAGTAGTCCACTCGCTGAATTCAGCTTGAAAATGCCCAAAGTCGATCTTTCCAAGGCCCACCACCTCCGTGACCTTCTCCGGCTTGGGGAAGGAGATCAGGAACTGCTGGTGACACAGTTTTTTGACCACCCAGTCCCTGTCGGCACGAAGAGGCCATTTGAGGTTCAATGCGTTGAGGAAATGCACTTCGGAGGGAGACCCCGATCAGATCCTAGCTATCGCACACCACCGTCGAAGCCAGTCTTCTTCGTGTTTGATCACCGCCAGGCTGTTGGCTAGCTTGATCTTGGTGGGGCTCTCCGGCGACTTTCCTCTGACCACCTGCCTATCCTCATCCTGGTTGGAATTGTTGATATTGGTGCACGAATACGACATATGGCCCCACTTCAAACAACTGATGCAGCGTACTTCCTTGGTACATTCCGAACAGAAGTGACCAAGATCCCCACAATTGAAGCACGGGGCTGGTTTTCTTTTTCCCTTTCGCATTTTTTTCTTTCCTATTTCGCTGTGATCTTTTTGCGGGTTTTTGAAAGACTGGTTGAGGGTGTTGGAATCCTGACGGGTTGGGGGAGAAGATGGGTACAGCTTCCACTTACCCCCTCTGGCCACCACCACCCACTTCTCCGCCTCCTCCTCTTCTCGGTCTCGTTCCACCATTTCAAGTTCTCCTCCGTTTGGCTCCCCTCTCTGGGCCCAAACGTTGGGGTCCGTTGGGTGGTCAGGAGCTTTATCGATGGATTGGACGTCGAGGCGTGGGGTGACTGGTCGGAAGGAGGAGGGGGGGTGCAGGATGTGGATTGCCGGATGAGAAATGCTGTGCGTCGTGGTTAGATTTGTTGTGGGTATTTGTGGTGACCTGGTTTCTTTTGGTGATTGGATTGTCGTTGGAAGAAGATGGTTGCTGGCGGGGTTTGTGAGAAGAGGTGATGGCGTTGTTGTAGGTTTTGCGGTTGGTTTGATACCTCTGTTCATATTCTCTGTACCTACTCCGGTGCCGACCCTCATTGTGTAGTTGGGGGTTCTCCCTCGGCGGTGTTCTCTGACGCCTCAAGCGGTCAGTCGGAGAACCCCCTCGTTGGGCCCTCCTCTCAAAGCTCTCATGTCTTCGATGTGTATCCTGGCCCCTGAAGCTCTCTACAACCGAGCGATGATGACCGTTATCACCCCCCACATGACGCGGAGGCGCACGTTGGTGCGCATGCGTTGGGGGGTGCACACGTCTAAGCTCCCGATGCTCTCCTTCCTCCGGGATGGAGACCAACGTAGAGGGTGCCATTGTAACTGCTCGGACTAAGGGTGGGGGTTGAGAACCCTGCGGTGGTGCAGGGAGTTGAACTGAGAAGTCTGCAGCTCCGGTAGCTGTTTCAAGCTCCTGCATTGTCGAGTTTGATGGAGGTGGGGTGGGTGGGTGACGGACCCTCTCATTGGGCCCGCACCCACTCATCTCAAGCAGGGAAAGCATCGGGAAGTGGGGTGGGTCAGGTGAATGGTGGGGTGGGGGAGGGGTTGAGTTTGGAAGAAGAAGTTCGGTGGGTAGCCGGTGGAGAAGAGGAGAGGAGGATGGTTAAGGAGATGTCGGAGAGGTAGAGGAGGCACCGGAGGTGGAATCAGTGGGGTAGGGGATGGGAGAGCAAGTTCATTGTTGCAGATTACAAATAGAAGATAGAAACATAACAAACATAAAACATAGTTGAAAAAATAAAAAAATACATCAAGTAAAACTTCTGTCAGTCGACTGGTTACTGATACAGTCGACTGTCCAGAACACAAAATTCAGCCAAAATATGGACAACGAAAATATTTTATAAGTCGACTGAAAAGGCATTTAAGTCGACTTAAACAAAATAAATTTTTAAGAAATGTCATGAAAACAGCAAATTCCTAGTTCTCTTCTAAAGTTGATAAAAGTGTCTTCCTTAAGTGGTTTGGTAAATATACCTGCTACTTGTTTATTAGTAGAAATAAAATCAAAAATTATATCTCCCTTTAAAACGTGATCACGTAGAAAATGATGTCGAATATCAATATATTTTGTACGTGAGTGTTGAACCGGATTTTTAGATAAATTAATAGCACTGGTATTATCACACATTATAACAGGTTTTGAAAATGAAATACCATAATCTAATAAAGTTTGTTTCATCCACAAAATTTGGACACAAGCCAAACTTGCAGCAATATATTCAACTTATGTAGTAGATAGGGATATCGAATTTTGCTTTTTACTGCACCAAGATACTAGTGAATATCCCAAAAAAGTCACAAGTTCCACTAGTACTTTTACGATCATTTTTACTACCAGCAAAATCCACGTCACTGTATGACAAAAGTTGAAAATTATCGGTGCGTGGATAAAACAAACCATATTCAGACATGCCTTTAAAGTATCTTAAAATATGTTTCACAGCTTTTAAGTGAGATTCTTTGGGATTCGACTGATATCTAGTACACAAATATACACTAAACATAATATCTGGTCTACTAGCAGTTATATATAAGAGTGAGCCAATCATACCTCGATAGAGTTTTTGATCGACACTCTTATCTAAATCATCTTTGTCAAGTGTAGTAGTAGCCATAGGTATGGTCTTACTACTAGTGCTATCCATGCCAAACCGTTTGAGTAATTCCTTAGCATATTTTCCTTGATTAATAAATATGCCATTTTGTGACTGCTTTATTTGTAGTCCAAGAAAATAGTTAAGCTCGCCCATGTGACTCATCTCCAACTCATTTTTCATGGTATTAGCAAACTCTTGACAGAGATTACTATTAGTAGATCCAAAAATTATGTCATCTACATATATTTGTATGATTAGAATATCTGTCTCTATTTTCCTAATAAACAAGATAGTATCTACTTTACCTATCTCAAAATCAGTTTCTAAGAGAAAAGTATTTAACCGATCATACCAAGCACGGGGTGCTTGTTTAAGACCATATAAAGCCTTTTTCAATTTAAAAACGTGGTTTGGGAATTGTTCATGTTCGAAACCGGGTGGTTGCTTAACATAAACATCTGCCTTAATAAATTCATTCAAGAAAACACTTTTAACATCCATTTGGAAAAGTTTAATATTCATAAAACACGCAAAAGATAATAAGATCCTAATTGATTCTAGTCTAGCAACATGAGCATATATTTCATCAAAATCGATTCATTCTTCTTGATTATATCCTTGAGCAACTAATCTAGCCTTGTTCCTAACGACTTGTCCTGATTTATCTAACTTATTCTTAAATACTTATTTTGTACCAATTATAGTATGATCAGGAGGTCGTGGAACTAGATCTCATACATTATTTCTTATAAATTGGTTAAGTTCATCTTGCATGGCATTCATCCAAAATTCATTCTCACAAGCTTCTTGTATATTCTTCGGTTCAAAATCCGACAAGAAGGTCGTATGAGAAATCATGTTAATATGAGATCTTGTTTGAATACCACATGAAATGTCACCAATTATTAAGTCATGAAGATGATCTCTAACTTCAACAAATGCTTTTGGTAAAGTTTGAGTCATCACAACAAGATCAGTCGACTTAACAAGTCCATCAGCCGACTGATTCACATCAGTCGACTTGAAATCCTTATTAGTCGACTTATCTAGGATAGTTTGCTCTAGTAATTTAATAACGTTATTTAAAGGTGATGATTCAATTTCATCATCTTTAATAACAGTAGATGAAGGCAATGATTCATCAAATGAAACATGCATAGATTCTTCAATAGTCAAAGTTGACTTATTGAAAATTCTATATGCCTTACTCCTATTTCAGTATTCAATAAAGATACCTTCATTCGGTCAAGCATCAAATTTACCAAAATTATCTTTAGTGTTTAATATGAAACACTTATATCCAAATACTTTAAAATATGATACTTTAGGAATTCTTTTATAGAATAGTTCATAACAAGTTTTCTTAAACTTAGGCCTAATCAATATTCTATTTAAAACATAACATGCTGTAGAAACAGCTTCAGCCCAGAAGTACATAGGCAAATTGCTTTCAACAAGCATAGTACGTGCACACTCTTGCAATGTCCTATTCTTTCTTTCGACCACTCCATTTTGTGGTGAAGCTCTAGGAAATGCAAACGAATGTGTTATACCATTCTTGTTGCAATATTCTGAAAACGTTTCATTCTCAAATTCTTTACCATGATCACTTATAATAGTGACTATGGTTAGAGATTTTTTATTTTGAATTCGTTTGCAGAAATTTGCAAATTCTTCAAAGGCATCATATTTATGTTTTAAAAAGAAAACCAATGCAAATCTTGAAAAATCATCTACTAAAACAAATACATATCTACTTTTATTTAAAGAAGTGACTCTAGTAGGACCAAATAAATCAATATGGATTAATTCGAAACGCCTACTAGTAGAAATCATTTCTTTTGTCTTAAAAATAGATTTGACTTGTTTCCTAGTTGACATGAATCACATAATTTATCTTTCTTAAAAGATAGTTTTCGCAGTCCTTTAACTAAATTGTATTTAGATAATTTAGCAATATTTTTTTATATTTACATGGCCAAATCTCTTATGCCAAAGCCAAGAATCATTGTTAGAAGCTACTAAGCAAAAATTGTTAGAAAATTCATTTGTTTTTAAGCATAACTCATAAATGTTGTTTTTCCTAAAACCTTGAAAAATAACATTTTGCATAGATGAATCATATATTAAACATGCATCTTTTTCAAAACCAATTTTATTTCGCTTATCACAAAGTTGGCTAATACTTAACAGATTATGCTTTAATCTACTAACTAGATATACTTCTTCTATAGTAGGGATAGTGTTCCGACCATGCCTATTCCAATAACCTTCCCTTTGTTGTTGTCACAGAATGTGACTGTTCCTCCATCTATCTCTTGTATGAAAGAAAGAAGATTAGCATGACCAATCATATGCTTGGAGCATCCGCTTTCAAATATCCAACGTTCTCTTTTAGGTACCTATAAAATAAGCATTGTGAATATTGTACCCACCATTAGGTCCGAAAGGGATTAGTTTTTGGGAAACCAAACCCAAAGTGAGTTTGATTTACCACTAAAAGTAGGAACATAATTTACAGAATTACATACATTAAGAGAATTTGTATAAGTAATTCTATCGTTTAGACTCAGGTTGACTAGAACCCAAATGTTTTTAGTCTGTCCAGTCGACTTTATTGTACCTTTCAGTCGACTGTTATGAGAAGTCAGTCGACTGGGAGGTGAAATAGGTCGACTTATCTGAGGTTTCGGTCTCTTTAAATAAGAATTCAAACCTCTGGATAGACAACTGAAATTAGGGTTCAGTCGACTGGTATGAACTACAGAATTACTATTTTCATGGAAAACAACAGTTTTTGGTTTCTCAAAAAACTCATATAATTTGTTCTTAACACTATAAATAGAATTAGTCTTATTACTACTAGTATTCTTAGAAACATAATGTTTTTCAAGAGACTTTTGAAAACCAAGTCCAAATCTCTTATTGGATTGAACTTGATTTTGGAGAACTTCATTCAAACTCTCATTTCCTTTGCTAATCTTAGATACATTCTTGGATATCTCTTCATAATTTTTCTTAAGAGATACAAGATCTATATCCAAATTACAACGTCGAGAATTTAACGACTTGACTTCAACATTTAAGTCAAGATTCTCTTGAAAAAGTGTTTGATTGACTTTCTCTAAGTTTTTAACTCTAATTTTCTCCTTCTTGAGTTCTTAAAAAACCTCATTGAAAGCATCTAATACGTCATTTGAATCAAAGTTTTTACTTATATCGTTTTGTGTAGCCATAAAACATACGTTCGCCACTTCGTTTGAATCCTCATTCACTTCTTCCGGTGAAGAGTCACTATCATCCCACCGGTGAAGAGTCACTATCATCCCAAGTTGCTTGATGTGCCTTCCTGTTCTTCATATAATTGTTCTTTGTGTACTTGTCCTCCTTGAAGTTGGGAGCCTTCCCTTTTGATTTCACATTTTCTAATGGGCAATCCTTCTTCATATGACCTGTCGTATTACACTTGAAACAAGTGGAAAGTTCATTAGTATCTTTAAACTTGAAATTAAATTTACCTTATCGTAAAAATTTCTTCAACTTTCTAGTGAACATGGCTATTTCTTCTTCATCTTCTTCTTCATCTTCGGAATCCGACATGGCCTTGAAAGCGAGTGTCTTCTTCTTTGCTTGTTGAGGTTCTAGATCCTTCTTGCGTTCTTCAAGTTGTACTTCGGATGCCATAAGATTTCCCACAAGATTCTCAAGAGAGAGTTGTGTTAAATCGTTGGCTTCTTCTTTGGTGGTGGTCTTCTTCTCCCATTCGGGGGTTGGGGCACGAAGAACTTTCCTCACCATTTCTGCTTGCGAGTACGTCTTTCCAAGAGCCACAAGAGAGTTTGTAATGTCCGTGAACCGTGTTATCATGTCCGACACATTCTCGTTCTCCTTCATACGAAATATTTCAAACCTGTGAACAAGAACAGATATCTTAGATTCTTTAACCTTATTAGTACCTTCATGAGTTACCTCGAGTGTATGCCAAATTTGATGAGCCGTTGTTGCATTTGATACACAATTGAACTCCTCTTTGGTAAGTGCACAGAATAAAGCATTCATCGCCTTTGCATTGTTCATTGTGTTACTCTTCATGTCATCGTTCCACTGTGCATAGGGAATTGTAGGAGCGGTGAATTATGTCTCAGTCATGTTCCAAATCTCATAGTTGATGGACTAAAGATAGATCTTCATTCTACACTTTCAATAGTTATAGTTTGTTCCATCGAATAGGGTGGTCTTTGTGTGGATTGGCCTTCATGGTATTGGCTTGCATTTGAAGTAGATGTCATTGCATTCAACCAGACTCTGATACCAAGTGTTGGATCATGTAGGCAAGGCAAATAACACTAGAGGGGGGTAAATAGTGTTGTATAAAAATTAATTAAAAACTTTAACTTTTCGTACTGTTAAGTCGACTGCAAATAGAAATACAGTCGACTGTTGCGTCAGATAAGAAGAGTATTTTACTGAAGAGTTACAAGTCTGATCAGTCGACTTATAGCGGAAAACCAGTCGACTTACCAGACAAGTTTTTGAAATAAAACTCAGAAAAATTAAAATTGCAAGTTGAGAGAATACAACCACAGAGAGTCAATCACAGCCAAACACAACGATATATCCTGGTTCGGTCCTCCCGACCTACATCCAGTCTCCAAGCAACCCACTTGAGACTTTCCACTATTCTTGAAAAAGTACAAGAAAACTCTACGGCCTTTGACAACAACAATGTCAAATCCGTAGATCTCTCTCACCGCTAGAGAGTGCAAACCCACTCTACACCATAGAGTGAAACCTACTCTAAAACCAAGAGTCATACTCTCCAACCGAGAGGACCACTCTCACAACCCGAGAGTGGAAAAAACAACAAAAATTGAGTACAACAACCTATAGCCTTGTATGTGATAGAGCTTTGTATAGTGGCTATTAGGTCAACTTTTGAATTCAGTCTAAAACGAAATCAATGTTATATTAGACTGAAATTCAGAGAACCAAGTCTTAGAGAGTTTGTATGCTTTTGAAACACTTGAAAACAAAAGAGTTGAGAGTTAAAAAATGCTTGGAACCTTTCCCAAATGATTCATATACTCTACTTATAGAGTAAGAATCAAGGAATGTTGTAAAACAGTTCCATAAACCGTAATAAATCAGATTTAAAAGTTTTGAATTTGAAAAACAAGTTTTAAATTCAGAAATCTGTCGAAACGGCTTGAACAGTCGACTGAGTTGCCATAATGAGTCGACTGGCCAGAGCTTGTATGAGTTCAGGCGGTTTCGTACTATGACAGTCAACTGGTTCCAAGGAGTGGTCGACTGGTACTCATACAGCTGAACTTATTCAAGCTTATTTTGACATTTTGATTTTGTAAAACACTCAAATTATTTAAAGTATGTATGAGTGTGTGTGACAAGGCTATTACAAGTTTCTAAGACTCAAAGAAAAGAAAATACAATATTATAAGACACTTTGTTTAAACATTTGAAGCACTTTGAATCTTGTCTTGAACTTAAGTCTTTGTCTTGAGCTTGAGCTTTTGTCTTGATGTCTTGAAGCTTGATCAATTACTCTTGAAAGCTTCATCAGTTTGTGTTGCCTTTGTGTATTTCACCATGGTATGACTTTGATACACTCTGCAAGAAATATGTGGTAGAACAACTTTGTATTGTGTTGTAGTCATCAAAACCAAGAATCAACAGGGATAGATTGTAACGACGTTTCTTAAAACACCAGCATAGCTGCCGTTGGGATAGATAATAGGTCTATCCTGACATTTTTTACAAACGCCGCTATAGAGAGCATCTATCTCGATGTTGTTGTTCAAAAACGCCAGTATAGACATATTAATTAAAAAAATGAAAAAGTTATCTATCCCGGCATTTTTGGCAACAAAAACGTCAACATAGATTATTTCTTTTTTATATATATAAAAATCAACCTAGCCTGACGTTTTTAGCCAGATATGGAAAAAAAATTAAAAATTTATTAAAAAAAAGGAAGACAATTATAATTAAACAAAAAAAAAAAACTCTTATGTCATATTTTTCAATACCAGCAAACATCATATTCCTAAGGAGACAAAAAAGACTTTCTTTGTCAATTTTTTTTTAATCTATAAAAAAAACAAATGGAATGAATTTCGGATATTGAGAATTGGCTAAAAACAATTATAAGACACAATCACAAAAAACAATCAGAATTTATTAAATATGATCAAAAAATGGTAGACATTACTTAAAGATGCATGTTAATTAATCAACAACAATCTGAAAAGGTTAAAAACAAACTGAACCAAAACAGTCCTAATTAAAAGAAAAACAAACTAACCAAAACAAGATCCATGAAGTTGAGATCAGC
This sequence comes from Hemerocallis citrina, assembly GCA_017893485.1. Lineage (NCBI taxonomy): Eukaryota > Viridiplantae > Streptophyta > Magnoliopsida > Asparagales > Asphodelaceae > Hemerocallis > Hemerocallis citrina. The sequence goes on from CM030367.1 coordinate 78,537,464, forward strand.
TACATGGTGAGTAGAGAAGATAACACTGGGATGGCTTAAGATCAAACAATAATGGTTTGTGACTTGTGAAATTCGTATTTTGTCAAAATTCAGTTTCACAGATTCAAAAGTAATTCCAGATTCATTAGTGCCTTCATACTAACCAATCTACTCACTCCACGATTGGAAATTTTATTCGAAAGTTATGTTACAGCAGTCTGTGCATCCTTAAATGAAAGTAAGGAAAGAAGGTGCATTTATCTGTCAAAACCTATAGCTTACAATTCCTACAATATTAATATAACCCCCCGAGATCCACATACAGGAAACTCGTGACACAACCCAAGATCATTACTTCAAATGAGTACATAACACTGAAAAGAAATTACGGAAAATTTAAAACTTACATTGTTTAGGAAAATTTTGCTTCCCAATTGGCATACTCCACGGCCCAAAATTCTTTTGTTCCCACAATCAATTTCTACAAACCAACTGTAGGTATGTCAGTTGAATACAACTGACGCAAAACGGATAAAAACCGTAATTTCCTAATCCTCCACAAACAACCCTTAATGCAGAAAGAAAGAAACGTGGAAATCATGTAATAGGGGTGTTGGTGTATGTTGTGATCTAGGATCTAATGCACAATTCAAATGCACACGATGCTCTTATTCTAATGCATACTTCAATCGGAAACATATGCATCTCATACTCCATATATCCTAGTTAAGTTTGAGTGTACTTCAGATTATAGGGTTCACTCCATCGCAATGCAAACCTATTCTTGTACTCTTTCATGTTCCTGATATTTATTTAGTGACTGGTAGAGTTACAGTAAATACGTTCTATTCTGTCTCCTGTATCAGATCGGTAGTCTTTCTCCACTCCCGAAAGTCGGTGATCACCCCGATCTATCGGAATCAGTGGTCTCTCTCCACTCCCAACAGGTTGGTGATCATTCAGCTTACTGCAGTCCTGTCGAAATCGGTGGTCTTTCTCCACACCCGGACTCTACCATAAGTTATCCGAACATAGTGCGAATCGGCAAGCCTTTCCTTACTCCGCCAGAGGCTGAGAGTTATACTCTAGCTCATTGTTCATATGAATAACTTAGAATATAAACGTACTCATAAGGGTCCATTCCCCTAGATTTCGACATCTCTATTACTAAATCTCAGAAATCAACAGTTGAGACTGTGCTGCACGCGTCCCAGATGAGACGACGTCGCACGTGTTCCCTTGACAGGTGAGTACACTCTCAACTAGTGTTTGTCCTTAATTTTATTGGTCATGCAATCTTATTAACATAATTTTACTACTTTCAAACCACAATATTATCAAACATAACTTCTATATAAAAAGTCACAAAAATACTCAAGAGGTAAAGGAAAATACCGACTTTCTTCTTCAAAGGTATGCTTCTTTTACTCCTTAGCTTTATGCTTCTCAAAAGCTTGTAGAACTATATATATATATATATATATATATATATATATATATATATAGGGTAAAAGGGATATGAGCAACTTACTCATTTAGTAAATGAGCAATTGATTATGTGGCATGCATGTGATACATTGGACAACTAACCCTTTCAAGGCTTTTCTAATCACATGTATGCCACATCATCAATTGCTTATTTACTAAATGAGCAAGTTGCTCATACCCCTTTTTCCCATATATATATATATATATATATATGGGTGCTTAGAGTAAAGCAGATAGGAAATAGGATAGAGGAAATTTTGAGCTAGGATTTTAGAAGTAGTATGAAAAGTGAACTAGGGTTTTACTTAGTATCATATATATAGAAAAAAGTGAAGGAGTGCTCTGCTGTTTAATGCCGGCCAGAAGAAAAGAGAAGGAAAAGAGAGGTGTGGGTGTGGGTGGTGTGGAGATTTCTAGGAGGCTTAGGTGTCTCCCTTTTTTACTTTTACCCCCTAAAGCTTTATTTATTTACACTTACCTATGGATACCATGTTGAGTTGGGCTTTAAAAAAGGAAATGTCGGGCTTTTTTATAATTAAAAAACATATCAGTGAAAGAAATTAACCATAGTGTATGCTGACATTAACAATGCACACACACACACACACATATATATATATATAATCAATGCATACAATGTTTTTATTGTAGTAATAAAAAAAATACATTAGAGCATCCACAATGGTTTTTCTCATTTGCTAAAATATGGCAGCTACAGTAATAGCAATTGGGGGAGTATCATGCAGTGGTGCTTTGTTAAATTTTTCTCATTTGGGATAACATATTAAAAGACCAAATTACCCCCTCAGCAAAGAACCCATACGTGCAGTGGTTTGATGGATTGAAGGGCAATTTTGGAAAAAAAATCAAAAAAATAAAAATAAAAAAAATAAAAAAAATAAAATTACTGTAGCTGGACGGGAAATGATCTCCCGGACGGGGTATCATTCCCCGTCTGAGGAGATTTTTTTAAAAAAATAAATAAATAAAAGGGAAGGACGGGGTATGTTTCCCCGTCCGACCCTTTTTTAAATAAAATAAAAATAAAAAATTATTCATACGGTATATGATATCCCGTCTGACTCGATTAAAAAAATTTTAAATCGGAGCGACGGTATATGATATACCGTCCTTTATAATTTGAGAATTGCTATACTGGTTTCTCATATATGAGAAAGAAACCAGTATAGCAAATATGCTATAAAATGGCATATAGCAAAACCGCTGCAGCCATCCGTTTCTTATAAAATGGCAAAATGCCAATTATAAGAAACCACTGTGGATGCTCTTACATACTAGGGATATTACAATTAACTCTCAAACTCGAAACATTTCCTTCTTCATTATCAAGCATCTCCTCTATGTTTCCTTACTTACAGTTTCCTCTGGACTCAATGTCATGGCAAGAATATCAATCAACATTTAACTGTGCATGCTTTATTTCCTCGATGCTTCATATTTTAATGATCAAATTAGCCTTTCCTCTATAAGCCTTTATGTCACATATAGCCTTATGGAAGGCAAAGTATGATACAAGGAACAAAATCAATTATAAAATGTGTTATATTTGACCTACACTTTATGTGATGAACTAACCAGATGATTATAACGCCAACATACCTAGAACAAAGCACGCCAATTCATCTATCTGCAAATACTGGAATCCAAACACATGAAAATATAAGGGAGGGCACAAAAGAAAACAAATTAGAGAAACTATCCAATTTCTGATCATACAAAAACCTCGTCAGATACTGTATCACTAGTTTTTTCACGGACATATGAGAATGAAGATGGGTTGCTTTTATGAACCAAGCTCAAAAGGCCTTCCATTGATGTTTCACACATTTCCCTGTTAAGAGTACGACGACAAATCTTTCAAACGAAAATAAAATGTTATAAACATGCTAGTCAGAGAACAGATACAACATAATAAGATTTTTTTCAGCTAAAATCAGCACAAGTCAAATCTGCTTCTATGAACATGTAAAGAATATATATTGTTGGGGGTATTAACCAACCTGTAATGTTTCATTGTGTCTATTTTGTTTCCTTTATTTTTTATGCTAATTATCAATTGGCAAATGTTCCTATTTCAGAAACTGTCTGAATAGAATCTCTCATTCATCTAGAAAATATATGGTGAACTTCGCTCACTAATGTTTTTTTTCTTTTCCTAAAAGCATATTAATGGTGTTTTTGTGCACTCATATATGAGGCATATATGCAATGTCAGATGCTTGGATATGAGCTGAGAAACAATAGCTTCTCATCAGTTAATAGAAACCATCAAACTATGAATTTTTTTTATTTTAAAATTTTAAAATTAAAAAAAAAAAAAAACTCCATCTAATAGCCTGCAAAATTCCAGCCATAACAAAATGAAAGAAAGTTTTCCAACAATATAAAAATTCCAGTAATGTGCAGAAGATTATAGCAATAAGTTATAACCGTAGGAAATAGGAAGATCGCTAGATCTTTGTTCATGAGCTTCATTAGGAAATCACTGGCTACCAAATTCGTGTCACGGAATTGGTACTCAGTCTGCATATGCACACAGAAAGCGCCTCTTATATAAATCAAATTAAGCAATAATGAACTCAATGTGTAAACCAAGCTAATTACAAGCATAAACAATTCGTAAATTAGTAAATCAAATAATGCCTTACTTATCTAAACAGTCCTAAGTTTTTTGCACTGCATTTAAATCTTACAAATAACTAAGTTTCAAATTTCAAAACAGTTGCATTTGTTTTACTTAATTTATTACTTAATATCACTTTGTCTACAAGGTATCAGAAGTTCTCCACCATCTCCTTCCAAGTTTTTATTTATTTCATTTTCCTGAATCATACCTCCAAGTTCAAGTTCATGAAGAACAGTTTGATATATACTAGTTATGTTACTTAATGTTTAAATTGTAATTTTAGATAATTGCACAAATCCATCCAATGATTTATCAGGAAAAAAATGAACACCCTTAATAACTATTTAAGACTTTTTCTCATAATGTGTCACCAAATTAACCCCTTTGAATACTCCAATATATCTTATTTCCGTACACTTTCAAAATAAGTTACAAACAAAATACCAACTTTTACTGCGAAAACAACATCGCAAATCTCTTTCGCAGAAGCCAAGAAGTACTTCAGCAAACACGAAGTCGCAAGCTGAATCCTCTCCAAACCCTAACCACCACCATTAACAACAAATTAATCAAGTACTAATTTTACATTAATAAATGGAGAAAAAACTTGATTTTAATTATACCGGTAAAGAAGGAGCTTTCTCCTAACAAGTCCCAACATCTTCTTCTTCCTGCAAAAAAAAAAAAAAATTAAGATCTGAATCATGCTTGGGCATCAAAAACATGTTTAGCGAATTTCAAAACCCCAAAAACAAAATCAAAACCATAGCTTCAAAACTTAGAAATTGAGAGAGAGAGAGAGAGAGTTACGCGAATCGATGGATAGTTTGATTTGGGGTAGCAGGAGAGGTCGATGACGGCGACATGGGGGCGTCGGGTTTGGATTAGGGAATCGAAGAGGAAAGGAGACGGGGTGTTGGCGTCGGGATGGATCGGGTTTGAATTGGCACTGGATGTCGGGGATGGTGGTCGGGAATTGGGTTTAAATTAGCTAGAGTTTCACCCGATTTGGGATTTGGGAATCAGCTAGGGTTTCGATCCGGTTTGAAATGTAAAGGAAAAGAGCGGATGTGGGGATTTATGGGGACGGGAGGGGGCGATCCCGGCGTTTCTTTACAAAACCACTGGGATAGACCCATCATACCCCGGCGTTTTGATGAACACTGTTTTTTTTTTAATCATAATTTGATGAACACTGTTACGATCCCAATCCACGATGGATCGTCGTAACTTCTAAAACCTCCGTGAATCAATTAAGGAAAAGAAAGAAAACAGAAGGAAGAAGACGAAGAACGGTGAGGAGGAGGAAGAAGAAGAAGAAGAAGATAGAAACTTTAATTCATATTCATTCATTCAACATATGGGAGAAGAAGATTACAATGGCTGTTTATATAGCCAAAGATTCAACTAGTGCACAGAGCACGTGCGGCTACTCACTATGCCCGTGCACTGCCCATATAAACTAGTAACACTACAAAAGATACTCGATTTCCCGGTGTTTTTTTACGTCTTTACCGGCGTTTTTTTACGCCGGTGAAACTTTCACCGGCGTTTATAATAGCGCCGGTCCAAATGCCGCCGAAGCGAGCGTCGCAGAAACGAAGGGGTCTACACCGGCGGTTTTAATGGACGCCGGTAAATGTCACAACTACACCGGCGGTCAGAAAACGCCGGTGTATGTGGGTCTCTGAGTGCCGTTCTTTTACCCCTATATACATTCACCGGCGGTCGTAAACCGCCGGTGTTTATGCATTCACCGGCATTTCTATAAACGCCGGTGTAGAACGAAAGAATACCGGCGGTCAAAGAGCGCCGGTGTATGTGCGTTTATGAGTGCCTGGTTTTCCCTACTTACAATCACCGGCATGACCAAAAAACGCCGGTGTAGTTATATACACCGGCGTTTTATAAAACGCCGGTGTTCGTCGGTGCCGTTACAGCTGACGACATTCACCGGCGTGTGTGGGAACGCCGGTATATCGCATACTCCAACAGATTAATTAGATAGACCGGCGTTTTTAAAATGCCAGTCTAGCTATGCCCGTTTATTTTCGATACTCCGGTTTTCCGTTCGATTTCAATTCACAGTTTCATTTACAAAACCTGTAAACCAATTCACAACTGATTCAACCAATTTCGTTGCATATTACTGCGCAAATCACAACCAAACACAAGAATAATTAAAGATAATCAAGTTTCACACGTGTCATATCAACGTCCAAATTCATTGATTAATTAACAGTGTCATAATTAACAAATTAATATAGGGACTAACATCCCAAATATCCAAACAAACCAGTCTGACAAATATCCAAAATATCCCAAATTAAAAGTCTGACATAACTCTCATAAAAAAAACCAGTCTGACATAACAACAGCAAGGAGGAGGACATAAGAACAACAACCATACAGCAAGGAGGACATAAGAACAGCAAGGAAGACCGCAGATTCATACCCCTCGAGTAGCTTCAGCTCTAATCATCAGAATTTTCTTCATCTGGGCGACTGCTCTGTGAAAAAAAAACAATAGTTTAATTCAACAGTAGACCACAATACAGAATATACATATTTTTTGAACTTGCAAAAAGAACTACCTGTATCTTAAATTATAAGATCAAAGTGCCAATTGCAAATGGAATTGTTAATGATATATACAGAGGTAAAATAATTACATTGCAATGCTAAAAATCTAGTACTTAATTTTGTTTTTAAATATATCTAAAATAACAAAACAAATGAAAATTCAGTATCTAACTTGAAACCTTTATATTCTCCTCTGATTGGGAATATCCACTATCTAAAACAGTAAAACAAATGAAAATTCAGTATCTAAGCATGTCTTTCATGGATTGTTCAGACAATCCATGAAACTGTCATCGTGGACGGAAACCAAATATAAGAAAAATAAGAAAAATAAGATAGGGCTCATATCAAGTGTATTTTTACGGAACTGTCATCGTGGAAGGAAACCAAATATAGAAGCCAGAAATGGAAACAAAAAGAAGAATGGTAGAGACTTTGGATACACCAGGCTAACATAGCGGCATTTTCCTCATCTCTCTCTCATCCCTTGTTTCCCTTCAGCACACGAACACAAAGAGACATCAGCAACAACAGCAAGAGTAACAAGAACAACAATAATAATAAATTATTATGAACAAGATGTCTCTATATGGGTTTCCAGATCTCCACTCGAGCCCTCTCTTTCTAATCACAGCCCAATTAAGAACATAGACAACAGCCACTAAACAATCCAATCACAGCCCAATCAAAATTTGCCATCCTGGATCTTAATGAAATAAGCTTCATTAACAGTGAAAGAAAATGAGGATGCTAGCAGCATACTTAGTTTGGAAGTGAACCCATTTTTTGTTAAAAAATCATGCCAAAGATGGCAATCAGCTTCATTAACAGTATCTGAAAATGAAAATTTCCATTATCTGAGCTTATATGTTGCTCTACTAATTCACTGTGCCCAACTAAATCTAAAACCCAATTGTTGTGCATATCCGGAGGATTTTGGCATACGTACCTATAGCATCCTCAGTTCACAGTGAACCCATTTTGGTCAAAAAAACATGCCAAGATGACAATCAGATGCATGAAAATAAGCTTCACTAACAGAAAAAGAAGATGAGGATGCTAGCAGCATACTTAGTTTGGAAGTGTACCCATTTTTGGTTAAAAAATCATGCCTAAGATGGCAATCAGGTGACTTTAACAGTATTGAAAATGAAAATTTCCATTATCTGAGCTTATATGTTGCTCTACTACTTCTTTAGCCCAACTAAATCTAAAACCCAACTGTTGTGCATATCCGGCCGGAGGATTTTGGCATACGTACGTATAGCATCCTCAGTTCACAGTGAACCCATTTTGGTCAAAAAAACATGCATGCCAGGAAGACAATCAGATGCATGAAATCAGCTTCATTAACAGTGAAAGAAAATGGGGATGCTAGCAGCATACTTAGTTTGGAAGTGAACCCATTTTTGGTAAAAAAAATCATGCCAAAGATGGCAATCAGGTTACTTTAACAGTATCTTAAAATGAAAATTTCCATTATCTGAGCTTATATGTTGCTCTACTAATTCACTGTGCCCAACTAAATCTAAAATCCAATTGTTGTGCATATCCGGCCGGAGGATTTTGGCATACGTACGCATAGCATCCTCAGTTCACAGTGAACCAATTTTGGTCAAAAAAACATGCATGCCAAGAAGACAATCAGATGCATGAAATCAGCTTCATTAACAGTGAAAGAAAATGGGGATGCTAGCAGCATACTTAGTTTGGAAGTGAACCCATTTTTGGTTAAAAAATCATGCCACATATGGCAATCAGGTTACTTTAACAGTATCTTAAAATGAAAATTTCCAGTATCTGAGCTTATATGTTGCTCTACTACTTCTTTAGCCCAACTAAATCTAAAACCCAATTGTTGTGCATATCTGGCCGGAGGATTTTGGCATACGTACCTATACCATCCTCAGTTCACAGTGAACCCATTTTGGTCAAAAAAACATGCATGCCAGGAAGACAATTAGATGCATGAAATTAGCTTCACTAACAGTGAAAGAAAATGGGGATGCTAGCAGCATACTTAGTTTGGAAGTGAACCTATTTTTGGTTAAAAAATCATGCCAAAGATGGCAAACATGTTACTTTAACAGTATCTTAAAATGAAAATTTCCATTATCTGAGCTTATATGTTGCTCTACTACTTCTTTAGCCCAACTAAATCTAAAACCCAATTGTTGTGCATATCCAGCCGGAGGATTTTGGCATATGTACCTATACCATCCTCAGTTCACAGTGAACCCATTTTGGTCAAAAAAACATGGCAAGATGACAATCAGATGCATGAAAATAAGCTTCACTAACAGTAAAAGAAATCGAGACATCAACAACAACAGCAACAACAACAAGAGGGAACCAAATATAGAACAATTGGGTTTTGAATGGAGATTGTAGTCATAGATCAATTCTTCATTGAAGAAAAATACGAATAGGGCTCATATCAAGTGTAGTTTTAAGGAATTGTCATCGTGGAAGAAAACCAAATATAGAAGCCAGAAAGAAGAATGGTAGAGAATGAGGATACACCAGGCTAACATAGCGGCATTTTCCTCATCTCTCTCTCATCCCTTCTTTCCCTTCAGCACACGAACACATAGAGACATCAGCAACAACAGCAAGAGCGACAGGAACAACAATAATAATAAATTTTTGTGAACAAGATGTCTCTATATGGGTTTCCAGATCTCCACTCCAACTCGTCTCTTTCTAATCACAGCCCAATTAAGAACAATTGTTCACAGTCACTGTTAAAGAAACATATACGCTCAGATTATGGAAATTTTCATTTTCAGATACTGTTAAAAAGCTGATTTCATGCATCTGATTGCTATCTTTGGCATGATTTTTTAACCAAAATGGGTTCACTTCCAAACTAAGTATGCTGCTAGCATACCAAAATCCTCCAAATCAGAACAACAACATGGTTGAACAAACCTTGTTTGCAGGTCATACAATGTCATCTACACCATGTTATGTGCCAAAGTGGGGTTGGTCATTCAATGCATGAACGACACGTATTAGTTGTTTGTGAGTATGCAATAGGGTGCAGCTATGAACAGGGCTCATATCAAGTGTAGTATTACGGACTGTCATCGTGGAAGGAAACCAATTTAATATAGAAGCCATATATGGAGCCAGAAAGAGGGATGGTAGAGAATGAGGATACACCAGGCTAACATAGCGGCATTTTCCTTAACTCTCTCTCATCCCTTCATTCTCTTCAACACACGCACACAAAGAGACATCAGCAACAACAGCAAGAGGGGGTTGGTCCAACAATAAGTGTAGATTATAATAAACAAGATGTCTCTATTTGGGTTTCCAGATCTCCACTCCAACCCTTTCTTTCTAATCACAGCCCACTTAATAAACATAGACGAAATGCTTATAGACGACAGCCACAATGCAGACTCACAAACACTAGTACGTGTCTTTCATGCATTCAAGACCATAATCTCTTTAAAAATACTAATTTGAAGACTTACCGATGTTTTTTTACAGTGGGCGGCGTGCTACCCTCACTCTCATATGTTTGACTGCCACTATTATTTAGTGGCTGCTCATCCCTATAGCTCTCGTTGCCATCATTTATATTTACCCTCTTTCCACGCCTCGGCATGTTGTACCTGTCAAGGATTCGATAACTTCCTTAGATATGCAAATTTAATTAATAACATATTTATAATAACTATCATAAAATTTGTACTTTAGTAGGATTAACAAACCAACATAATTATAAAAAAATAAAAAAAATGAGATTTGTAACAGATTAAATTACAACGATAGTTTGGTTCAAATGACACTAAGCATAGTTTAATGTAAATAATACCAAGCAGTAGAAAATAGAAAGATAATTAAACCGGTGTATTAAAATCACAATGAACATATTCGAAATTACAGACATAATATTACAACAAGATTTAAGATATAAAATTACAGACATATAATAAACCCAATTGAAAATCATGTAAACTACAATACGACATCTTCCAGTACATCGCTCTCTTCTTCATCCTTGCAGAGCCAAGTCCCGCAAATTCCAACGTCGGTTGTGTTTACATCAAATACAGGAAACTCAGAAGCAATGTAACTGTTCATGACTTCACCGTCTTCATCTTCTGAAGTATCGCCCAGTTGGAATACATCTCTTGGTTGCATAGGGAGAGCCACATACGATTTTGGCAGGGTTGGATCTTCAATGTAGAACACTTGTTGTACTTGGGATGGAAACACAAATGGCTCATGGCTAATGTGTGTACCGATGTGAATCAATTTTGAGAAGTTTACAACTGTGAAGCCAAGCTTATCCTTATTGTTAGCAAAATTCCTATCAAACTCAGCCCAATCCCCACGAAATAAGACAATACAGAAATGACCAAAATAATTCAACTCAATGATATCCGTGAGCACTCCATAGTAGTCGAGATCTCCATCTACAGGCCTCGTGTCCAATTTGGAAGCATAACTTCTAGTCTTAGATGTCACTACCATTCCACTATTTTGAGACTTCAAATGATATTCACGATCCTTAGTACGAAATCTAAAACCATTGAATATGTATCCTCCGTATCTTTTGACCATATTATAGGGACCTTTGGCAAGTACTTGTATTTCAGATGACGCACCTTCAGGACCCAAAGAATGTACCTATTAATTTTGCACAAATCGTATTAGCACCATAAAAAATGTAGATAGAATGAAGATTAACTCGCATAACTGTAATTTACCTACATGAGATTCAAACCACTTATGAAATTTTTCATTCATCAACTTGTTTTGTTCACGTGGTGGTAGTCTTCTTGGTCTAGCCCTTCGTTTGATGTCCCTGACAAATTCGCTAAAAAATAAGCAATTGAAATAAGGAATAAAAAAAAGTAGGTTAATATCGAACTCCGCGGTTTTCACTGTATTCGATTTAAATTCAAAAGCAACTTACTTTCGAAATGGTTCCACTGATGCATGGTGGTCTAGCACATATCGATGTGCCTGTTCCCACGCTAAGTTATCTAGCTCAAATGCATCAACTTTACCAACAGTAGTGCCAGCGGTATCAAAAAGATATTGAGCACCATCAAGGTTGTAAATGTATGGATTTCTACGTGGTCTACTAAAAGATGTCTCCACACCCGGTAAATACCTGGAAAAAAATGTGAGCACTCCTCTGATAGATATCCCTGGGCTATTGACCCTTCAGGATATGCTCTATTTTTCACATAACCCTTTAGCCGGTATAGGTACCTGCTAACATGTACAATTAATGAATTAGAGCGGATTAGGAGATTAAAAGAAATGAGCTTTTGAAAATTCAATTTCGAAAGATGAATGAATTCTTTTACCTCTCAATGGGGTACATCCACCGATAGTGAACAGGACCGCCGATTCTGGCTTCACCAGCAAGGTGGATTATCAAGTGAATCATTATAGTGAAGAACGATGGAGGAAATATCATCTCCATTTTACTAAGTGTCAATGCCGTCTGCTGCTCCAATTGGTCCAGATCTTCAACACGAAGCATTCTTGAGCAAATACCTTTATATATGCTACAAAGATCTTTCAGGACAGTAGTGACTTGCTCACACATTGAAGACCTTAGGGCCACAGGAAGGAGATCCTGCATTAGGATGTGGTAGTCATATGACTTTAGACCCTGAAGCCTCTTCTCTTTAAAGTTGACACATCTTGCCATGTTAGAAGAATAGCCATCAGGGACTTTAAGTTCCAGTAGTACTTTGCAAAACAATTCCAACTCCGATTTTGACATTGAATAGATTGCAGGAGGTAGGAGTACTTTCCCGTTCGGTAATTCTTCTGGGTGCAACTCATGTCGGATGCCCATTGACTTCAAATCAAGTCGGCTCTTGAGATTGTCCTTTGTCTTCCGATCATCTCCCATAACTGTTCCTATACAATTTTCACCAATATTTTTTCTGATATGCATCACATCTAAATTATGTCGCAATAAATTGAATTCCCAATACGGCAACTTGAAGAAAATACTCTTCTTCTTCCATGTACCTAAACTCGTCATGTTTTGATCCTCATCTTCGCCATATAGATCGGTCTCCTCACCTTGCTTCGGCCTTGCCCTTTTCTTGCCCTTTGTCCTGACTTCTGGTTCTTTTCCATATTTGAATTGATGACCATCTACCCGCCTCAAAATATCTGAACCAGAAGAAGACCCAGGAGCATGTTCCCACTCGTCGGTACCGTCAAATGTCGCTGCCTCTGCCCGAAATATATGTGTGTCAGGCAACCATCTCCTATGACCCATATAGCAAAACTTTCTGCCATTGTACAACCACCTTGAACTAGTTTGGTCAGCACAACATGGATATGCATAACGTCCTTTAGTACTATATCCAGATAAATTTGCATATGCTGGAAAATCATTGATTGTCCAAGACAACACGACCCGAAGAGAAAATGTTTCTTTAGCCACAGCATCATAGGTTGGAACACTCACCCACAAAATCTGAAGTTCATCTATTAACAGTTGTAGGTACACATCTATATCATTTCCAGGACCTTTCGGTCCAGGAACTATCATGGACAAAATAAATGAGGACTGCTTCATGCATTTCCAAGGCGGCAAATTGTATGGTATCAACACAACCGGCCATATGCTGTATGTACTACTCATTTGCCTGAAAAGGTTGAAACCATCACTAGCTAGTCCAAGTCTCACATTTCGAGTATCTTCCGCAAAATCAGGATATCTTTCATCAAATTTTTTCCAAGATTGAGAATCAGCAGGATGTCTAAGAATTCCATCATTAGTGCGACCTTTAGCATGCCATTTCATATCAGAAGAAGTTTTCGTAGACATAAACAACCTTTGTAGCCTAGGAATCAGAGGAAAGTAACGCAGTATTTTGGCAGGCTTCTTTTTCCTACTTCGCTTAGTAGATCCACTGGCTCCCTCGTCTTGATTTGGTCTTTCTTTCCATTTCGAAGAACCACACACTTGGCAATTCTCCAGATTTTCCTTACCACTCGTGAAAAGCATACAGTCATTTGGACATGCTGCTATCTTCTCATATCCTAGATCGAAAGAACTTAGGAATTTTTTGATTTTATAGGCTGAGTTTGGAATACAGATTTCAGGAAATGCTTCATTCAACAATTCAAGTAGCATAGTGAAGGACTTAGCAGACCACCTGTTTAAACATTTAATCTGAAATAGTCTGACAATGAATGAGAATTTAGAAAATTTGGCGCAATCGCGGTACAACGGAGTACTAGCATCTTCAAGTAACTTAGCGAAGGATTCTTGCTGCTTATTATTTTCAGGGGTGGGGCTAGACATTTCCTCGTCCACCCCACCACCAATCTGGTTTGTTTCTGTTGACTCATTGTGAACTTGGGTTGTTGGGTTATTGGTGTGGAAAGGAACATTATGAATCCCCATGGCATCTTGCAACAAAACATGCATCTCATCGGAAACGCTTAAGTCTTCATTCACTAAGGGCTCAGCTTCATTTTCTAATACAACCGGATGAACAGGAGCTGACGTATGATCCTCTCCATGACAAAACCACCTTGTGTACCCTTGAAGAAAACCGTTGACAACCAAGTGTGTATGTACTACATCACATGTCCTCAAAATATAATTTGTACACCGGAGGCATGGACAAAGGATTAGGTTGGGATCACGGGAATGTCGTTTGGCAAAGATAATAAAATCTTTAATACCATCACGGTACTCCTTGGATAATCGTGGTTTACTAATCCAACTTCTATCCATTATAACAATAGCACACAATCTGAAATTAAAATATGATATATTAAATAGTAATAACAGTAAAAGGCATTTTATATATTAAATTTCACATATTTGAAAACCATCCCTAGCTGCAAATAAATAAACGATATAATCTTTAACTGTAAAATAAAGAAATTGTGGTTCCAAAAAATGTACAAAAAAAAACTACATCTTGACACAATCTACTCTATTCACATAACTCTAAACTACCTTTTGTGGAAATTATCACAACCACCTTAGTGGTATTTTATCGCACACCCTGTGTTCGAGTGTAAAAAAAAATCGACTATAATCTCCCCTGTATTTGGCTTTCCGTTCAAGGAGATGAATATGGTAAAGGGTATTTTGCTGATGAAGAGGAATCAGCCGAATAATGAGCGCGTCGTGCTGTAACTACGGTAACAAGAAGATCTGATGACTCATGAACTATTCTGTTCATGGCTACTAATAATCACTTACTTATCTCATAATAATAATAATAATAATAATAATAATAATACTAAACAAAAGAAACTAATATGGCTACTAATAAGTTTTTCTAAAATAATTCTTCATCCCAACTAAATCATTGATATTTGTAGCGCCAAAAGAAACCTGCACGAGGTTTGTTCAGCCCAAATCTTGTACAGATTTGGAGGATTTTGGTAAAAAACATGCCAAGATGCCAATCAGATGCATGAAATCAGCTTCATTAACAGTAAAAGAAAAATGATAATGTCCAGTATGTAAGCATATATTTTTCAGAGTGAACTAATTGTTGTACATATCCGGAGGATTTTGGCATACAGCTATAGCATCCTCAGTTCACAGTGAACCCATTTTGGTCAAAAAAAACATGCCAAGATGACAATCAGATGCATGGGATAAGCTTCATTAACAGTAAAAGAAAATGAGGATGCTAGCAGCATACTTAGTTTGGAAGTGAACCCATTTTGTTAAAAAATCATGCCTAAGATGGCAATCAGCTTCTCTAACAGTATCTGAAAATGAAAATTTCCATTATCTGAGCATATATGTCGCTCTACTAATTATTTAGCCCAACTAAATCTAAAACCCAATTGTTGTGCATACCCGGAGGATTTTGGCATACGTACCTATACCATCCTCAGTTCACAGTGAACCCATTTTGGTCAAAAAAAATGCCAAGATGACAATCAGATGCATGAAAATAAGCTTCACTAACAGTAAAAGAAGATGAGGATGCTAGCTGCATACTTAGTTTGGAAGTGTACCCATTTTTGGTTAAAAAATCATGCCTAAGATGGCAATCAGGTTATCTAACAGTATCTGAAAATGAAAATACCCATTATCTGAGCGTATATGTTGCTCTACTAATTCTTTAGCCCAACTAAATCTAAAACCCAATTGTTGTGCATATCCGGAGGATTTTGGCATACGTACCTATAGCATCCTCAGTTCACAGTGAACCCATTTTGGTCAAAAAAACATGCCAAGATGACAATCAGATGCATGAAAATAAGCTTCACTAACAATAAAAGAAGATGAGGATGCTAGCAGCATACATAGTTTGGAAGTATACCCATTTTATGTTAAAAAATCATGCCTAAGATGGCAATCAGCTTCTCTAACAGTATCTGAAAATGAAAATTTCCATTATCTGAGCTTATATGTTGATCTACTACTTCTTTAGCCCAACTAAATCAAAAACCCAATTGTTGTGCATATCCGGCCGGAAGATTTTGGCATACGTACCTATAGCATCCTCAGTTCACAGTGAACCCATTTTGGTCCAAAAAAATGCCAAGATTGACAATCAGATGCATGAAATCAGTTTCATTAATAGTGAAAGAAAATGGGGATGCTAGCAGCATACTTAGATTGGAAGTGAACCCATTTTTGGTTAAAAAATCATGCCAAAGATGGCAATCAGGTTACTTTAACAGTATCTTAAAATGAAAATTTCCATTATCTGAGCTTATATGTTGCTCTACTACTTCTTTACCCCAACTAAATCTAAAACCCAATTGTTGTGCATATCCGGCCGGAGGATTTTGGCATACGTACCTATACCATCCTCAGTTCACAGTGAACCCATTTTGGTCAAAAAAACATGCATGCCAAGAAGACAATCAGATGCATGAAATCAGCTTCATTAATAGTGAAAGAAAATGGGTATGCTAGCAGCATACTTAGTTTTGAAATGAACCCATTTTTTGTTAAAAAATCATGCCAACGAGGGCAAACAGGTAACTTTAACAGTATCTTAAAATGAAAATTTCCATTATCTGAGCTTATATGTTACTCTACTAATTCACTGTGCCCAACTAAATTTAAAATTCAATTGTTGTGCATATCCGGCCGGAGAATTTTGGCATATGTATCTATAGCATCCTCAGTTCACAGTGAACCCATTTTGGTCAAAAAAACATGACAAGATGACAATCAGATGCATGAAATAAGCTTCATTAACAGTAAAAGAAGATGAAAATTTTCAGTATCTAAGCATATATTTTTCTATTCATTCTTCATCCCAACTAAACCGTTCATGTTAAGGAAATCAAGATGCATAATCTGAAAAAACATGCTTTTTTTGAAAAATAAGGAAAATCAAGAGATGATACCGAAGAGAGAGAGAGAGCGGGGCGACGAGCGCGGGGGCGTAGGAGAGAGAGAGAGAGAGCGGGGCGATCGCCGATTCACCTCCAAATAGAGAAGGAGAAGAGGGAAATCGAAAATGACGAAGGGAAGAAGGGACGATTTCGAAAGGTCGAAGGCCGTCGAAGAGGACGAAGCGGCGGAGGCAAACGCGCGGGAAGTAGAGCGAGGCAGGAGGGAAATGAAGCGCCCCGTTTTTTTTGGGGGGGGGGGGGGGTTTGGAAAAATGGCGAGCGAAAGATTAGGGTTCGTGGGTTTTACCGCAGCTTATTCACCGGCGTTTCAATTAGACACGTCGGTGAATGTGTCCGTATATTCACCGGCGTTTATTATCAAAACGCCGGTGAATAATACACTTCACCGGCGTTTCTAAATAAAACGCCGGTGAATACGAAGATTGACCGGCGTTTTAAAGCGGCTGCCGGTGTATAACCATCCCATCTGGCGCCCTATTCCTATTCGCTCCCTACCCCGGCGCTACTAGTAAAACGCCGGGGAATATTCGCCGGTAAAACAAGTATCTTTTGTAGTGTAAGCTGACTTCATTGTAAAACTCCTAATTCTTTTGCACAAAACACCAATAAAGAATGAAAATGAGTGGAGGACTGATACTTGAATGCTAAGGACTGATGTGATACAGTTCTACCGAAGAACCGTATTGGTGTTTTGTGCAAAAGAATTAGGTGTTTTACAATGAAATCCGCTTACTAGTTCACACGAGCGGTGCACGGGCATAGTGAGTAACCGCACGTGCTCTGTGCACTAGTTGAATCTTTGGCTATATAAACAACCATTGTAATCTTCTTCTCCCTTATGTTGAATGAAAGAATATGAATTAAAGTTTCTATCTTCTTCTTCTTCTTCTTCCTCTTCGTTCTTCGTCTTCTTCCTTCTATTTTCTTTCTTTTCCTCAATTGATTCACGGAGGTTATTAGAAGTTACGACGATCCATCGCTCAATCGGATTGGGATCGTAACAATGGTATCAGAGCCTCAGATCCCCGTCGCTCCGGTGGTGACGCCCCCTCTACTCCTCGGAGTAGTGAACCTCCACCGTCGACCGATTTGGCAAAGTGAATGGAGGTTTTGGAGTTGTCGATGAGGAAATTCTCTGTGGCTGTTCAGAATCAAGTCAACGGGATCCAGATCCAGATGAAGGCACAGTTCGATGAGATACGAGATCTGCTACAGAGATTGGTACCTCCGATTGAGAGAACACCACCCAGGGTGGAGAACCCACCATATGTTCAACGAAATCCCCAAGAGAAACATGAGGTTAACTCATCAAACATCAGCTATATTTTCAACCACTCACCAGATATTCGACCAATTGCTTCTCCAATTCCTTACCCGCAAGTCACCCCTGAACTTGTGTTAGAATACTATGGCAATTATCAGAATGTTCCTATTGTGGATGTTGTTGAGGAAGGGGAGATGAATAATGAAGGGAAGATTATCTCCAATATGGAAGTCGATTAATGAGGAGCTAACTCCTAATACACCCAGAGAACGTCATGAAGTTGAAGCTCACCTCGAAGCTGAATTTGAGTTTAAACCTGAAGTTGAAGCTGAGGCTCATGCTACAGCTGAAATTAATGCAAAGGTGGCAGCTGATGCTGGTGTTATCCAAAGGAATACTAATATGTTGATCAATCAGAATATTAAGGTGGTAGACTCTGTTCAAGGAATCCAATCTCAGCCCCTTCTTTCTGTTGGATTTAATGCTCTTTACTTCTTAGGGGTCATGGGTAATTCCACTTGCTCTTTCCTTGATAAGCTATGTGAGGATGGGATCGTGAGACAATGTGTGGAAATAATTGAGGAAGGGACAATTGTTGTTATCTTTGATCCCGGAGGAGGAGAAGACGAGGCTACATGGGCGGATACAGGTAATGATTTAGAAGAAGACTCACTTTCAAGTTTCCAAGCTTTGGGAATTGTAGAATTGGAACCTCGGGATCCAATTCCTGGCCTTATTGATATTGCAATCAAAGCAAACATGGAGAATGGGCAAATTGTATCAGGTTTTCTTAAGAATATTCTTGATGAATAAGAATGATACTGGGAAGACAACAATTGTCAGGCTGCTGAGTGGATATCTGCCTGATGTGATTGAAGACACAAGTATTGAATTACCGAAGTTTAATTTTTCATATAAGCCCCAAATGCTGAGTACTAACTGTCAGTCTACTGTGTGACACTTGCTGCATGATTAGATTAGGCATTCATTTACATATCCTCAGTTCATATCTGTTGCTAGGAGGCCTTTACAAATTGAGCAGTTAAGGGATAAAGTAGTTCAAAATATCTCTGGTGGAGAGCTGCCAAGAAGTTCTTGGTGCGTTTGTCATGAAAAGCCTGCACTCAATACCTGTCTCATGGTAGTTAGCGCAGAGACTCATCGCTATCTCAACCCGATGATAGAAGGTGGTGTTGTATGGAAACCTTCTGATTGTTCCCAGAACACTCAAAGGACACAATTCAGTAGGAATGCTATTTCAGCTCAGGATATGCAAAAGATCTTGCAAGCTTCCATTGCGCAACTTCGGCTATTATTTGGCTTCAAGAATGACTACTCTCATGCGCTCAAGGGGCACAACCTCAAGGTTTTATCAAGTAAACGAGGATTGACAGACTGGGAGTTATACATACTATATTGGCATCATGCACGTTCCAATTTACTTTCAGGTGCATCTAGTCTTGACTCTCTTTCTAAATTGGCTCAATTGCATGAAACCCTTGAGAAGATCACACATGGAGATTCTGAAGCTAGAGATCTAAATCAGAGAAGTTCCCATTTGGAGTCAGTATCAAAGAGAGTTTCTGAGTTAAAAGGAATGCTTGAACTTGCAATTGAGGGTGCAAAAGGGTTGGAAGATCAATTGGGCAACCTGCAGGAAGAGTCATTAGCACTTGGGAACATGCTTTCTTCCTTTAAAGATAATATATAGTCAAGAATTACCTCACTTCTTTTGGCTATTGATGGAAGATTAAAGATGCTACAAGCTCAGGATACAAATGAGTGTGAAGGTACACTTGAAGCTCTAGGACAAATTGGTATATCTTTTGAAGAAGCTGCTGCCTTGCTTTCAAGTTCATTTTTTGTAGTGAGGCATGTGTTTGAGTCAGCTTGTGACCACCAAGGTAGAGGCAAACAGCTAGATGCTCTACATCCCTTGGAAATAATCGCGGAGAAGCGGCAACAGCAGTAGTTGTTAATGGATTTAAGGACCAGCACTTGATTGCAATAAATCCTCCTGCTCCTGATCTCACGGGGGGCCAATCATCTTGTAAAAGGTTGAACCCTGCAGTGGCAAATTCACCAAGAATCTGAAAAATCCCAGATGTTCACAAATGAGGCACGGGGAAAATATGTTAGGTTTTATCGCACCTTCAGAGAGGGATGGAGGCTCATTTTTAAGGGGGAAGGATTGATACGGTTCTACCTAAGAACCGTATCATTACACATCAGTCCTTAGCATTCAAGTTTCAGTCCTCCACTCATTTTCATTCTTTATTGGTGTTTTGTGCAAAAGAATTAGGAGTTTTATAATGAAGTCCGCTTAGCATTCAAGTTTCAGTCCTCCACTCATTTTCATTCTTTATTGGTGTTTTGTGCAAAAGAATTAGGAGTTTTATAATGAAGTCCGCTTACTAGTTCACACGGACGGTGCACAAGCATAGTGAGGAGCCGCACGTGCTCTGTGCACTAGTTGAATCTTTGGCTATATAAACAGCCATTGTAATCTTCTTCTCCCATATGTTGAATGAATGAATATGAATTAAATTTTCTTTCTTCTTCTTCTTCTTCTTCTTCTTCTTCTTCCTCTTCGTTCTTCGTCTTCTTCCTTCTGTTTTCTTTCTTTTCCTTAATTGATTCACGGAGATTATTAGAAGTTACGATGATCCATCGCTCAATCGGATTGGAATCGTAACAAACACCAGGACAAAACACAAGGATTGACCAAGCAAATTTTAATCCCAACCCCAAATCTTAAAGTGGAATTCTATCGTTTAACCCAACCTCAAATATCATGCAGTATTGCCGGCGAAAAGACACTGGAAAAATAGAAAAAAAAGTGGGGAGTTGCCTCCTACATTTGGTCTCCTTCTTTTTGTTTAAAATAGAAAAAAAAAATCATTGGACAAAAAATGGTCCTAGCATATTATTTGTATAGATAGCACTGTTCAATATTGCACATACTTTAAAATGAAGGAGATAACAACAATGAAAATCACTCTAAAAAATTATTCATAATTAATAGCTAAAAGAAAAAACATTAAAAACTAATTTCTTTTTATGCTATCTTAGTTTTAAAGAGACCACAAAACTATACAAATTTTGTACAGATGGTACATTTCGCTTATGACAACATTTAGGAATCAATATAATTAAATCACTAACATATTCGTGTGAAACAAAGCACATGTTTATAAATTTATGAAAAATGATGTGATAATATTTGCAAGTGTAGAAAATCGCAACAAGTAGTATAAGTAAGTGAAAAGAGTGTCGAACCCACAAGGACTAATTATTTTATCGAGTACTGAAATTGCTAGATTAACTACTATTTGGAAGATCGAAATTTTAATAAATGAAGAAACTAAATTAATCTAAAGATCTAAACTAACAAAAGAGAACGAAAATCTGAAATTTGGTTGTTTGTTAATGGCAAAACAAATTATATGGCTTTCGATTTCAGCTAGTTAATCCCACACAATTTATAACTCCATGTGAATAAAAATATTATTTTTTTAAGTTGTAGACCAAAATCCCCAAATTATTCAACATTCCTTCTCAAGCAATATCAAAAATATTTTCAACTAATTATTTTTCATAGTTCATGCACAAATTACTAATTGATAATTCATTAAGATCTATGGATTTCTTAAAGGTCACATTAACAACGGTTCGCTCTTATAACAGTGTCTAATTTTATTAATTCAAAATCAAAAATTACCAGTTGGTCTCTCCATGATTTAATAAATTATACAAAAGTTGGTCAAACAATTGTAAGCATTAAGAACAAAAGTCAAACACACAACCATGGAAAAATAGAAAAATAATATGGAATTAAAATTGTGTTCTTAAAACTATGCTACATCAAAGCCCTAGAAGAATAAAATTAGTTCATAATAATTTTGCAACTAACAAACATGTTCTTGGATTGCATAATAAAAATTAGAAGAGAAGAATAAAGAACTCTGTTTTGTTGAAAAACCAAAGCGAAGCTGCCTCGAAACCCGTGCTATTTCTCCTTTCTCTCTCCTCTCGTTGCATTCTGCTGCTTCTCTGTTCTCTCACTCTGCTTTGATGTTGCTAGCGCGCTGACGTGGATGCCTTGATTTGCGTGCACCTGCACCCACTTCCAGAGCCTACCTTCTCTCTCCCTGCTTTGATTTCCTTGCCGCAATACAACACCGCCCTTTTATTTTTATTTTTTCTTTCTTTTCTTCTAGTCCCTGGTCACGACTCACGCCGCCACCAACACACAGACTCTCCACCTTTCTCTCTGCCATTCTTATATAGGATTAGACTAGGGTGGTAGTTAGGTTATATTATAATTAGGGTTAGTTTAAGTATAGTTAGATAATTAATTATTTAATTTAAAATTTCATAGATTAAAATTAATCTATTTAATTTTAAACTAATTAATTTACTAACCCTAATTTAAATTTTCTCAACTTTTAATATAAAATTTTATTTCACACCCTAATTGATCGAAATATTTTTTACTGATTCTTCCATGGGCTAATTCGTAAAAACTTGTATTTGGGTGCTTAAATTTTGAAATCTTCATCTTTGTTTTCTTCCATAATTTCACGTAAAATGCCCACCTTTTGCATTTATCCATCTCATTCCTACAAAAACAAACAAATAAATAATAGTAGAAATAAGATAAATTTCAAAGAAATAAACAAGAACTCACAATTTTAATGCATAAAAGAGTACTAAAAATTATATATAAGTTTCACTCATCAAATACCCAAAACTTAAGATTTTGTTTGTCCTTGAGCAAAAAGTAAACCATGAATAAAGATGATAGTAATCATAATTAGGCTCAACTCATCTCACCAAGAGATCTTATGTAACTACCGTTCCCGCTATTTTTCATTTATCCCCTTTTGTAATATTTTATTTGATATTGAATAAAATTTTCTATTTTTTAGCTCTTGATTATTTTAATTAGATATTGTTTTATTCGTTCTTTTAATCGGGCTATTCCTATTGTTCTCTTATTTGATTGTGGGTATTTTGATTTGAATCCTATTGATTTTGATTTATCTCTTAATTGAACCCTAAAATCCAATTTCTTCTGTTCTTAACCCTAATCTGCTATTATTGAACCCTAAATTACTAACCCAGTACCCTAATTGTATCCTAAAAATACAACCTTAATGCAAACCCTAAAAATTGCACAATTTTAAAACCCTAGCCGCCTATCCTCTCTCCTCTCTCCTCTCTCCTCTCTCCTCCCGTTCTCTCTCTCTCCCGACTATTTTCCTGCCAAACCCCCAAACCCATCCCGGTCTTCTTCTCCCGCAATGCTCCGGCGACCACCACCCCTTCGTCGCCACCACTTCGTCACCCCAGCGCGTGCCGCCGCCACAATAATCCCTTTCTCCCCTGCCTAGCTCTGTCCCGATCGTCAGCCCACCAAGACCAGTCCTGCTCTGTTTCCCGCTCGACAGAATAGAGCCGCCCTCCTCCAGCGACATCGATCATCGCCGTCGATGCCTTCACGCCGCCCACTGCCGCCCACGACGCCGGACCCCTCCTTGGTTGTTGCTGCCATTTCCCCTCTCTCTCTTATGGTGGTTGCTGTCTTTGATCTTGTATCTTGCTGTTATTGCTTTTGCTCTTTTGCACATATTGTGCACGTGCAATTTTGTGTATTCGTGAGTTTGTTGCTTCGGGATCCTTATCCTATTATTCTTGGTATTCAAATTAACCATCTAACAGGCAAGTCACCGTCCTCTTGAATTGTTAATTGTATCAAATTCAAGTCTCATTGAAACTCTTGTAAGTAGATCACTTTGTTATCGTATTATACATTGTTTATCTCTTCCGTTGGGTATATTGAGGGTTTACACGAGCTAACCCAATATTCTTGAGGCCATTTTTGACTCTAAAGATTGAATCTTTCATACATTCATATAGTATCGGTAATAGGGTTAATCACATAATCACGACACAATTAATTATTGTAGAGACAATTGCTAGGTTGTATGTTGTTTGTTCGATTGATGGATGATTGATTATAGATTTGTATATGTGGGTGTTAAAATTTTATTTATCGTGTTTTGACATTCATCATGCTTATTACACAATGTATTGACTAAAGAATCGATACCCACCATGGTTAATTTATTTATTTACCTGAAAAATACCCCAAAACTGTATCTTGCTTGCTGCCTGAAATTTGTCTGCTGTTTTTGAACCAGTAAACGATCTCAAATTAAATTACTTTTTGGAACAAGAATTGTAGCCTCATCTTTCTAGTTTCCAGAAAATCTTGAATTTTCGAATTCTGAGTTTTGTAGCAAAAGTTATGCCCGGTTTAATACCGATGTGTTCTTACTTTCAGATTTTCAGATTCTCGTACCTTTCATGTTTAAACAGTAAAAAGGTTGATCAAATGATAAAATTTTGCTCTGAAAATTTCAAGATTCTTAATTTACATGTTTAGGAATCTAGTAAGTATTTTTAATGAATTTAATAATGAGTTTTTGCTGATTCTAAAATTAAAATAACATGATGACGATATTTTGTCTGAACATGAAACCTATAAAGAACCGTGTAATTGACCTAGCTACTATTGTCAAATTTTGAACTTTAAATATGCGTTGGAACTGTGTGGAAGTCTAGTTTCTATAACTTCTGACGGGTTCACTTTTCAATTTCTGTAGCAGCAGGAAACTGTATTTTTGTACAGACTGCTCTTGCTATCCAGAATTTTATCTTCTAGTTTTTAATAGATTAATTATCCTATATCGTAATATTGCATGAATCAATGAATGTATGTTACGTTGCACGTCCCCAATGAGTTATTGTCTTCATTCTAATTGTCATATTTCATGTTACCAACCTATTGTTCCCTTATTGATACTATCGTTCAACGAAATGTCCATTTATTGTATATTGTATTATTGCATTGATAAATAATTAATAAGTCGGGGTTTAAGAGATTGACTAGAGTAGTTGATGATATAGGGACAGTACTCGGATGATGGCCCGTGATTATTACCGTTATCGTCATCATGTAAGAAATTACACATGGCCCGTGTTATTACCGTTATCATCATCGTGTAAGAAATTACACATGGCCCGTATTATTATCGTTATCGTCATCGTGTAAGAAATTACACATGGCCCATGTTATTACTGTTATCTTCAGCGTGCAAGAAATTACACATGACCTGTGTTATTACCGTTATCGTCATCATACCTAGTAAATGAACTATAGAATCTACCACTTGAGTCTAAACGAAATTGATTGTATGTATAGAACCTGTAGTATGGGATGCGGTAGTACGTGCATTAGTTAGGATTAAAATGAATAATAGACTTAAGGGTTTGCATCACATCGACTTGCATTTTGTTCATCATTGTTTATAGCCATTGTATCGATTATCATAATATTGATTATTGCTATCGTGCCATGTTATTGATTCCTATTGATCCATTGACATCATTGTTATACCGTTATTCCATTGTTCCCTGCTTTCTCTACTTGCTGTCCATGACTTGCTCTAAGGACAATTTTTTCTCCTCTTTTTAGATGAAATGTATGCAGGTAATGAAGGAGAATTACCTGCTGGAATTGGAGAACAAACATTCTGAAGATTACTGTTTTCTAATTGCTTATTGCTTTAATAAACTTAATGTATTGAGACTTGTTATTATTTTGGATTGGATTATCTTTGTATTGGGCTTATGTCCCGGATTTTATTATTGTTTTCAGACGTTGGATTATTATCATTGTATTTGGATATTTTTATTGCTTCATTCCAAGTACTATTGTTCATGAGATTATTATTATTACCTGCGCAAATGTTCTGTATTTATTATATTGTTGAGTTAATCGAATAAACAGTTTATGGGTGACGTTAGTCATTTGCTAGGCCAATGTCATGTACTCGTATTCCGTATTTTTGGAAAACGGGGCGTGACAAGGTTTTTAGTGGTATCAAAGCCCAGGGTTGGATAATATATCAATCAAACGTGACTGACGAAAGGAAGTTTGACTTTGATTGATATATTAATCAGATTTTGGTTTTTATCAATTTGACTCAATAGTATGTGCAATACAGTGATCGCATGAACAATTGATATCCAACTTACAATCTGGAAACTAGTCTCTTTTGATTCCTCTTTGATCCCTTCCATTCATTGATTCCTTATTGGGTATGATTTCATTCCTTTCGTACCATATTCCTTTGATTCCGGTGTCATCTGTTCTTCTTCTTCCAGCTTGGTCTGCCGATCGGCATCTTTTGATCTACAACAACATGTCTACAGCTTGGAGTTTCGCCATCAGTGTAGTGCAGCGGAAGCGTGGTGCGCTCATAACCCACAGGTCCCAAGATTCTCATGTTGTTTCTCCTTCCATGCATTGTTGCTTCCTTTTTCCTTGCTATTTTATTCTTCTATCCTGTTGTTGTTCATGTTAGCCTTCCATTCATGTCTGTTTCTTGTATTTTACTTCTGCCTTTTGTGTTCTCACTTTGACTTCTTGCCATGCATTATCCTTGTCCATTCCTTTCCTACTCATACTCTCTTTGACTCTGGTGCTACTCATTCCTTTGTTTCTTCCCGCTTCGTTGATCTGCATCTCTTGGCTAGCAGTGCTATGCCAGTGTCTTGGAACATTTCTACAAGTGGAGGTGTTATCGTGTGTTCTCAGATTTCTGAGCAGAGTCCCTTGGTCATTGGTGGTGTTGATTTTGTTGCCGATCTAATTGTCATCAACAATTCTGGATTTTATGTTATTCTGGGGATGTATTGGCTTGGTGGCACTCATACTGTGATTGACTACCGCAAGAAGAAGGTGGTATTTCGAATGCCAGAACGGCAGGAATTTGAATTCTATGCCGGTGAAATGCCGCTTGCTTGTGTTGAGAAGTTGGCTAGTCAGGAAGTTGGAATTATGGAAGAAGTGTGTTCTGATGATGTTGTCGCACCGTTGGTTGTGCGGGATTTTCTGAATGTTTTTCCTGAGGAATTGCCAGAATTACCACCAGATCGTGAAGTGGTGTTCAGTATTGATGTTCAGTCGGGAACAGCTCCAATCTCTAAGAGTCCGTACAGAATGGCTCCGATTGAATTGGCTGAGTTGAAAGAGCAGATTCAGGAGTTGTTGGATAGAGGTTTTGTCAGGCCAAGTGTTTCGCCTTGGGGATCTCTAGTTATGTTCGTCAATAAGAAGGATGGTAGTCGAAGGTTGTGCATTAACTACCGCGAGCTCAATAATTTCACAGTGAAGAACATGTATCCATTACCAAGGATTCATGACTTATTTGATCAATTGGGAGGTGCTTCTATATTTTCGAAGCTGGATCTTCGTTCTGGTTATCACCAGGTTAAGGTGAAAGCCGAGATGTATAGAAGACTGCTTTTCGATCGAGATATAGGCACTACGAATTTTTTGTGATGCCTTTTGGAGTTACTAATGCTCCAGCTGTGTTTTTGAGTTTGATGAACCGGGTTTTCTCTCCCTTCCTGGATAAGTTTGTCGAGGTGTTCATCGATGATATTCTCGTTTATTCTCAGAATCAGGATGAGCATGCTGAGCACTTGAAGGTTGTTCTACAGACTTTGAAGGATCATCAGCTGTATGGGAAGCTTAGCAAGTGTGAGTTTTGGTTGGATCGAGTGGCTTTCTTGGGCCATATTATTTCTGTTGATGGTGTTTCTGTCGATCTGTCCAAGATTTCTGTAGTTAAGGATTGGCCGACGCTGAAGTCTGTATCGGAAGTTCGGAGTTTTCTTGGTCTAGCGGGTTACTACAGGAAGTTTGTCTGGGATTTCTCGAAGATTGTAGGGCCATTGACCAAGTTGACTGGAAAGGATCAGAAGTTTGTGTGGGATAAGTTCTGTGAAGAAGCCTTCATTGAACTGAAGAATCGATTGATATCAGCACCTGTGTTGACTATACTGGATGGATCAAAAGGTTTCGTAATTCACCGTGATGGTTCAGGCAGAGGTTTGGGTGCTGTTTTGATGCAACGAGGCAAGGTTGTTGCATATGCATCTAGAAAATTGAGGCCGCAT
Organism: Hemerocallis citrina; assembly: GCA_017893485.1. Taxonomy (NCBI): domain Eukaryota; kingdom Viridiplantae; phylum Streptophyta; class Magnoliopsida; order Asparagales; family Asphodelaceae; genus Hemerocallis; species Hemerocallis citrina. The sequence goes on from CM030367.1 coordinate 78,565,810, forward strand.
GAGAAGAATTATCCTACACATGATTTGGAGCTTACTGCTATGATTTTTGCCCTAAAGCTTTGGATGTAGCGCCCCGAATTTCTAATATAATAACTTAGAAAATACGTGGCACAATCCCAGCATCAACTTCAATGTAACAGTACACATAGCCCAAAAACACAATAATTTTATTCCAAACTTTTGTTACAATAATCATTTTTTTTTTCAAAACACAGCGGAAATACAAACACCTTGAATTACAACTTTTCTTTTACAACACAAATTTTACTAAATTTTTACATAAGCTCTATTACATCAGTTTTAATCTCCAACTATCTCAAGCATCCAACCTCCAAACTCTAAGCAATTACCTGTAACACATGAGGCTAGAGATGATCCCTAACCCTCAAACTAAAGGGGTCAGCCATAAATGGTGTGAGTGACATAAAATCAAACAATATAATTTAATCATAAAATATAAGTCAATCAACATCATGTATTAACCATAATGATAAGTATTGAGGAATAACAAAGATGTAAAGCATGAAATCATCATAAAATGAAAACGACGAGTGCATCTAGTCTAAGTGTCAAGTGTATGAAAGCTGGAAAACACATGCATAAAACCAAGTCAAGAAAACACAAGTTCTATATGCGGACTCTCTAATGCATACTTGTCGAAGTCTATGCATCCCATTCTACATAGGTTCGGTGCAAGCCCTTAACGTCTTCACTTCATAGGGTTCAATCCCCCGTTATGCAACTAATCTTATCACGATGACTACTACGAGATAAAAATAAACTGTGAGAATTAGCCCATGCCTGATAATTCCGGAGATGGATCCCACATCTCAGGTATTTTACCTGGATAATTCCGGAGATCATCCCACATCTAGACATAGACACATCATCACATGAATACCCCATGTGCGTCGCCTCGACTTTGATAATTCCGGAGATCAATCCCACATCGCAAGCAACCCACTTGGATAATTCTGGAGATGGATCCCACATCTCAGGTATTTTACCTGGATAATTTCGGAGATCATCCCACATCTCAAGAAAGTTACTTGGATAATTCTGGAGATTAAATTCCACATCTAAAGCCATACTGAGGTTCATAACCCATGTTCCCGTTCATCATATCACCACTAGTGCCTGTCCTTATTATTTGTGGTTATTTAAATTTCTCAACGAATCTCCTAGAGTGATGTGCCCTACCGGCCTAAAATCAAAACTGAATAACTGAAATGCCTAAAAGGGCCTCAACAAAATAACTCAATACCGGTATACTAGGGTCGCACACCTCTAGAGACTCAACTCTAATATCTAAACAAAAGTCCCACTAAACAAAGTGGCTCAACTGATTGTCTTAAATCAATTGCTTAACTGAATATCATAGAATCAAATGTTTAACTGAAGGCAAAGTATGGACTGTATTATCTGAGAACTAAACACTCAAGTAACACTCAGAGTACAAAATTCCATCAGTACCAGTCGACTTATACTGTAGTAAGTCGACTGTCCAGAAGGACAATTATCCAAAATTTTACAAAAATAAACTAAGTCATATAAGTCGACTTAGAAGAGTATCAGTCGACTTACCCGAGGTAAATTCCGATAATTTCACAAAAATATTTTAAGTATATAAGTCGACTTAAAGGATTATAGGTCGACTGTCCCGAAGGGACAAAAATAGTTTTTACAAAAATATTTTCCAGTGAACCAGTCGACTGCCTACGAGCTAGGTCGACTGTCCAGAACGATTTCTCAAGGATACTAAAGTACAGCAACAGGCTCGTACCAGTCGACTGTGCAGTAGGCCAGTCGACTGTCGGCCTACTGTTTTCACAACTTAGGTTTGAATACAAAATTAAAACTGGAGTTTTCTAATGGTTCATCGTTTATGAAAATAGTTCGTATTCTGGAAAATGATCTTCATTAAGGGTATATTACTCAAAACCTCAATATGTCAAAACCCAAGTTCTCATGTTCTAGATTATTAATTCTTTCACAACTCTAAATCAAAATCTAATTTACAATATATATATAAGATCCAGGTGTTCCTCATCCGATCAAAATCATACTCAAATCTTAATAATACGGTGTTATAAACAGGATCTACTAATCATTCTTAAATTTCTCAACATGGTATAAACAACAATCATTTATTCATATGAATCATACCACAATACAAGATTTATATCATTCACAACATCAAATCTAACATCATTACCACTCGCATACATAGATCAACAACAAGATAAATTCATGTCATTCACAAACAAAACAAAACACACAAAGTCACTTACAAAATCAAAACAAAACAAAAACCAAGTCACTCACCTTAGAATTGTAGAGATCCAAATAAAAGCCTTCCTTTTTGCTAGATCCAAATCTTCCTCTTGCTCCACCAAAACGATTCTCAAAAATTATGTATATTTTTGTGATTGACGGCTGAAAAGATCCCTTTTTATATCCGGGAATAGGTTTAGGGTTTCACCCATTTTTGCAAAATAATCCTTTCCAAAATACAACTTACATATATATAGGTCTAGTCTTGGAAATTCAATAAAATTCATTTGAATTAGGATTTAAAAGAAAAATATACTTCTAAATATTAACCAATACTTTTCAAAACGTCCAGAAAATATGTTTTGCATTTTAACCCTTAAAAATGTCAATTTTGCAAAGAGGTCATTCTTTTCTCAAAAATTGCAAATAGACCCAATTAATTTCAGAAAAATCTGGAAAAATACCAAATAAATCCCAAATATTAAATAATGATTTTTCATAAAGAAAACTTAACTTTCAAACTTCTCAAAAGTCATTTGCACGTGTACAAAGGATAAATCTTTTAGAAAATATTTATTAAATCCTAAAAAAATTGTTTAAATTCATTTTCAAATATTTAAAATAATATTTGAAAATACGGGGTTCTACATTGGAGGTATTATTTACTTGGAGACCGAGTGGAGATTTTCACTTACCACAAAAGTCTCAAGTATGTGTTCGCTCAGAAGGAGCTGACACTACAACACAGAAGTTATTCACAGGCGCTTTTTTTGACCTTCACCGGCCGTTTTTTACGCCGGTGAAACATTCAGCGGCGTTTATAAAATGCCGGTGCAAATGCCCCCGAATCGAGCGTCGCAGAAAGATAGGCGTATTCACCGGCGTTTATACTAGACGCCGGTATATCTTCAAAATACACCGGCAGCCAGACAAACGCTGGTATATGCCAATTTCTGGGTGCCGTTCTTTCCCCCAATATACATTTGCCGGCGGTCACATACTGCCGGTATATATCTTTTCACCGGCGATTGTACAACCGCCGGTGAATGTGTAATATTTACCAGCGGTAAGAGAACGTCGGTGTATGCATGTTTCTGAGCACCCTTCTTTCCCTACTTACAAGCACCGGCGTGTTGTAAAACGCCGCTATATAGTTATTCACCGGCGTTTTGTAAAACGCCGGTGTTTCTTAGGACTGTTGCAACTTACTGGTACACCGGCGTGTGTGGAAACACCTCTCTAACGAAATTTTCAACTAAAGAATTAGATACACAGCCATTTTATGAAACGCTGGTGTATGCCCGTTTGTTTTTCCTGCTCCAGTTTTCCATTCGATTTCAATTCACAATTTCATACGCCAGTGTATGCCCGTTTGTTTTTCCTGCTTCAGTTTTCCATTTGATTTCAATTCACAATTTCATTTAAAAAAACCTGTAAACTAATTCACAACTGATTCAACCAATTTCAGGGATATTAATGCGCAAATCACAACCAAACACAAGAATTAAAGATAATAAAGTTTCACACGTGTTATATCATCGTCCAAATCCACCGCAAAATTAACACAGTGTCATAATTAACAAATACAAATACAGTAACGAACGTCCCAAATATCCCAACAAAAACTTTAAACAATAATACAAGACATAACAACAGAAAGGAGGACATAACAACAGCAAGGATAGGCCGACCACAGATTCATACCCCTCGAGTAGCTTCAGTTCTGATCATCAGAATTTCCTTCATCTTGGAAACCGCTCTATGAAAAAAAAAAAAAATTTAGTTCAAAAATAGACCACAATACAGAATATACATATTTTTTAAGCTTGCAAAAAGATCTACCCAATTCATAAATTCTAAGATCAAAGTGCCAATTGCAATTGGAATTGTTAATGATATATAGAGAGGTAAAATAATTATATTGCAGTGCTAAAAAGCTAGTACTTAATTTTGTTTTTGAATATATCTAAAACAGCCAAACAAATGAAAATCAAGTATTTAACTTAAAACCTTTATATTCTGCTCTGATTGGGAATATCCAGGATCTAAAACAGTAAAACAAATGAAAATCCAGTGTCTAAGCATGTCTTTCGTGGATTGTTCAGACAATCCATGAAATTGTCATAGTGGAAGGAAATCAAATATAAGAAAAATAAGAAAAATAATAAGGGGCTCATATCAAGTGTAGTTTTAAGGAACTGTCATCGTGGAAGGAAACTAAATATAGAAGCCAGAAATGGAAACAGAAAATGGTAGAGAATGAGGATACACCAGGCTAGCATAGCGGCATTTTCCTCATCTCTCTCTCATCCCTTCTTTCCCTTCAGCACACGCACACAAAGAGACATCAGCAACAACAGCAAGAGCGACAAGAACAATAATATTAATAAATTATTATAAACGAGATGTCTTTATATGGGTTTCCAGATCTCCACTCGAGCCCTCTCTTTCTAATCACAGCCCAATTAAGAACATAGACGACGACCACTAAACAATCCAATCACAGCTCAATGAAAATTTCCAGTATATAAGTATATATGTTTCTCTATTAATTCTTCATCCCAACTAAACCATTGATGTTTGTGGCTACAAAAGAAGCCTGCACAAGGTTTGTTCTCACCCAATTCTTGTACAGATTTGGAGGATTTTGGTATACATACAGCATCCTTAGTTGACAGTCAACCCATTTTGGTAAAAAAAATCATGCTAAGATGACAATGAGATGCATGAATTCAGCTTCTTTAACAGTGAAAGAAAATGAAAATTTACGGTATCTAAGCATATATGTTTCTCTATTAATTTTTCACCCCAACTAAACCATTGATGTTTGTGGCTTCAAAAGAAGCCTGCACAAGGTTTGTTCTCACCCAATTCTTGTACAGATTTGGAGGATTTTGGTATACATACAGCATCCTTAGTTGACAGTCAACCCATTTTGGTAAAAAAAATCATGCTAAGATGACAATGAGATGCATGAATTCAGCTTCTTTAACAGTAAGAAGAAATTGAAAATTTCCGGTATCTAAGCATATATGTTTCTCTATTAATTCTTCACCCCAACTAAACCATTGATGTTTGTGGCTACAAAAGAAGCCTGCACAAGGTTTGCTCTCACCCACTTCTTGTACAGATTTGGAGGATTTTGGTATACATACAGCATCCTTAGTTGACAGTCAACCCATTTTGGTAAAAAAATCATGCTAAGATGATAATCAGATGCATGAATTCAGCTTCTTTAACAGTGAAAGAAAATGAAAATTTCCAGTATCTAAGCATATATGTTTCTCTATTAATTCTTCACCCCAATTAAACCATTGATGTTTGTGGCTACAAAAGAAGCCTGCACAAGGTTTGCTCTCACCCAATTCTTGTACAGATTTGGAGGATTTTGGTATACATACAGCATCCTTAGTTGACAGTCAACCCATTTTGGTAAAAAAAATCATGCTAAGATGACAATGAGATGCATGAATTCAGCTTCTTTAACAGTAAGAAGAAATTGAAAATTTCCGGTATCTAAGCATATATGTTTCTCTATTAATTCTTCACCCCAACTAAACCATTGATGTTTGTGGCTACAAAAGAAGCCTGCACAAGGTTTGCTCTCACCCACTTCTTGTACAGATTTGGAGGATTTTGGTATACATACAGCATCCTTAGTTGACAGTCAACCCATTTTGGTAAAAAAATCATGCTAAGATGATAATCAGATGCATGAATTCAGCTTCTTTAACAGTGAAAGAAAATGAAAATTTCCAGTATCTAAGCATATATGTTTCTCTATTAATTCTTCACCCCAACTAAACCATTGATGTTTGTGGCTACAAAAGAAGCCTGCACAAGATTTGCTCTCACCCACTTCTTGTACAGATTTGGAGGATTTTGGTATACATACAGCATCCTTAGTTGACAGTCAACCCATTTTGGTAAAAAAATCATGCTAAGATGATAATCAGATGCATGAATTCAGCTTCTTTAACAGTGAAAGAAAATGAAAATTTCCAGTATCTAAGCATATATGTTTCTCTATTAATTCTTCACCCCAATTAAACCATTGATGTTTGTGGCTACAAAAGAAGCCTGCACAAGGTTTGCTCTCACCCACTTCTTGTACAGATTTGGAGGATTTTGGTATACATACAGCATCCTTAGTTGACAGTCAACCCATTTTGGTAAAAAAATCATGCTAAGATGATAATCAGATGCATGAATTCAGCTTCTTTAACAGTGAAAGAAAATGAAAATTTCCAGTATCTAAGCATATATGTTTCTCTATTAATTCTTCACCCTATCTAAGCATATATGTTTCTCTATTAATTCTTCACCCCAACTAAACCATTGATGTTTGTGGCTACAAAAGAAGCCTGCACAAGGTTTGTTCTCACCCAATTCTTGTACAGATTTGGAGGATTTTGGTATACATACAGCATCCTTAGTTGACAGTCAACCCATTTTGGTAAAAAAATCATGCTAAGATGACAATCAGATGCATGAATTCAGCTTCTTTAACAGTGAAAGAAAATGAAAATTTCCAGTATCTAAGCATATATGTTTCTCTATTAATTCTTCACCCCAACTAAACCATTAATGTTTGTGGCTACAAAAGAAGCCTGCACAAGGTTTGTTCTCACCCAATTCTTGTACAGATTTGGAGGATTTTGGTATACATACAGCATGCTTAGTTGACAGTCAACCCATTTTGGTAAAAAAATCATGCTAAGATGGCAATGAGATGCATGAATTCAGCTTCTTTAACAGTAAGAAGAAATTGAAAATTTCCGGTATCTAAGCATATATGTTTCTCTATTAATTCTTCACCCCAACTAAACCATTGATGTTTGTGGCTACAAAAGAAGCCTGCACAAGGTTTGTTCTCACCCACTTCTTGTATAGATTTGGAGGATTTTGGTATACATACAGCATCCTTAGTTGACAGTCAACCCATTTTGGTAAAAAAATCATGCTAAGATGACAATGAGATGCATGAATTCAGCTTCTTTAACAGTGAAAGAAAATGAAAATTTCTAGTATCTAAGCATATATGTTTCTCTATTAATTCTTCACCCCAACTAAACCATTGATGTTTGTGGCTACAAAAGAAGCCTGCACAAGGTATGTTCTCACCCAATTCTTGTACAGATTTGAAGGATTTTGGTATACATACAGTATCCTTAGTTGACAGTGAACCCATTAAATTTGGTAAAAAAATCATGTTAAGATGGCAATGAGATGCATGAATTCAGCTTCTTTAACAGTGAAAGAAAATGAAAATTTCCGGTATCTAAGCATATATGTTTCTCTATTAATTCTTCATCCCAACTAAATCATTGATGTTTGTGGCTCCAAAGAAGATTTTAGATCCAGGATGACAAATTTTGATTGGGCTTTGAATGGAGATTCTAGTCATAGATCGATTCTTTTGAGCCCGACTTTGTAAAGAAAATGCCATTTGGAAGTATGCCGGTACATGTTTGTTGGATAACCAAAACTCTCATTTTTATTGAAGAAAAATAAGAATAGGGCTCATATCAAGTGTAGTTTTAAGGAACTGTCATCGTGGAAGGAAACCAAATATAGAAGCCAGAAAGAGGAATGGTAGAGAATGAGGATACACCAGGCTAACATAGCGGCATTTTCCTCAACTCTCTCTCATCCCTGCTTTCTCTTCAGCAAACGCACATAAAGAGACATCAGCAACAACAGCAAGAGCGACAAGAACTGCAATAATAATAAATTATTATGAACGAGATGTCTCTATATGGGTTTCCAGATCTCCACTCCAACTTGTATCTTTCTAATCACAGCCTAATTAAGAACACTTGTTGACAGTCACTAAAAAATCCAATCACAGCCCATTCAAAATTTGTGATCCTGGATCTAAAAACTTCAGAATTTCCAAAATCTGTACAAGAATTGGTCAGAACAAACCTTGTGCAGGTTTCTTTTGTAGCCACAAACATCAATGATTTAGTTGGGATGAAGAATTAATAGAGAAACATATATGCTTAGATACTGCAAACGTATTAATGTTTGTGAGTATGCAGTGGGGTGCAGCTATGATCACTAGTTGGATCACCAAAACTCCCAATTTTATTGAAGAACAATAAGAATAGGGCTCATATCAAGTGTTGTTTTACGGAACTGTCATTGTGGAAGGAAACCAATTTAATATAGAAGCCATAAATGGAGCCAGAAAGAGGAATGGTAGAGAATGAGGATACACCAGGCTAACATAGCGGCATTTTCCTCAACTCTCTCTCATCCCTTCTTTCTCTTCAACACACGCACACAAAGAGACATCAGCAACTACAGCAAGAGGGGGTTGATCCAACAATAATAATAGATTATAATAAACGAGATGTCTCTATATGGGTTTCCAGATCTCCACTCGAGCCCTTTCTTTCTAATCACAGCCTAATTAAGAAACATAGACGACAGCCATTAGACGACAGCCACAATGCAGACTCACAAACACTAATACGTGTCTTTCATGCATTCAAAATTATAATCTCTTCAAAATTACCAATTTAAAGACTTACCGGTGGTGGGACTTGAGATTGCTGCCCTATTATCTGGGCCATTTGTTCTTGGAGGAGTGCCACTTGTGCCTTTAATGAAGTCATCTCCTCGTCCCGAGACCCACTTGAAGTAGATTCACTCCGCCCGAATAACCGCGAGGGGGTTGGGCCTAGCCCCATACCACGGACACGTCCATGCCTCTCCTTTCCCCTAATTACGATCAAGGCAAGTCGCTGGCGGGTACGAAAATCTGTGGATGCCGTCGTGGGGTCAGAATCTGAAGCGGAAGAGATTTCACCAAACTTTTTCCGAGCACTAGTCTGTAAAAGGACATAAAAATCAGAGTTAAAAGCAGATGAGATTTCGACAAATTATTAGCCATTTACAAAAACAGCAAGAGATCATCAAAAAGTAAACGCAACTGAAGATATATATAAACAATAACATTGCTATAGCCTATATATAGTAGTAAATTTCTAATTACCACAATCCGTTCTGCCTCAGGACTCGCATACGTTCCATCCTTCGACTTGTGGGTGGCATCGAAAAAATCTATGTCGCCAAACTCCGTAGGACCCCCCAAATCTTCTTCCTATATATTAGTAAGATGAAATGCTTATAAACAAATAACTTTAAGTCAAAAATGTTCAATTTGATTGCGCTTATCAATTCTTCCCGAACCAGAGCAAAGCTCTGTGTACCAGCAGTGTGCAACACTAGCTGCTTTGACCTACTGGCAACATCCACCTCCGCCCTTTTCTGTACATGCCACAATGAAGTTAACAAAAAATTTAATTAGAGTAGCCATACAACCACAAAGTCATTAAATTTTGGTTAGTAATGTAAATACCTGATCGACCACCGAACACCAGTAATGCACAAGAAATTGCCAATCTGAAGGCTCCATATTCAGTGGCACAGCCCCTGCATTATCCGCCTCTGTAAGGTCTTTGTCAAAAAACTTAGCCTTCAAGTCACTCTTGCAGTCCCTCCACTTTTTGGAGAGTGACTTTTCAACCCAAGGCATAATGAGTCCGAGAACGAGAAGTATTGCTGCAAAATTTATGAAGTTTAACAATTGATAACTGAATTGCATAAACCGAATACCCATCACCAAAAATACATATTTCAATAACATATTTGAGCCTAACAATTATTTATTTTAGATGGGAAATATCTTGATTGTTGTAATTGCAGTTGCCTTTGTCGTGGTTGGCACCTTCGGCCAACTCTCGTACGACAAAGGAATTATCCGTGAGTTCCTTGCTATTACCCCAATAAAGAATGAGAATTTGCTTGCATTATCACCAACCGGTTGCCCGACACCATTTTCCTCCACCACAATCCTTTCGTCATTATTAAATTTCCATATGCCCGGCATCTTAGTTCACCCTTGATTTTTTTGATAGTGGGCGGCGTGCTACCCTCCCCCTCCTCTGTTTGACTGCCACTATTAGATAGTAGTTGTTCATCCCCATGGCTTTCGTTGCCATCATTTATGTTTATCCGTTTTCCACGCCTATGCATCTTGTACCTGTCAAAGATTCAATAAATTCATTAGAGGAGAAAAATTAATCAACCCATTTTGGTAAATAAATCAGGCTTAGATGACAATCAGATGCATGAGTTCAGCATCTTTGACAGTGAAAGAAAATGAAAATTTCCAGTACATAAGCATATATGTTTCTCTATTAATTCTTCATCCCAACTAAATCATGATGTTCGTGGCTACAAAAAAAGCCTGCACAAGGTTTGTTCTCACCCACTTCTTGTACAGATTTGGAGGATTTTGGTATACATACAGTATCCTTAGTTGACAGTGAACCCATTAATTTGGTAAAAAAATCATGCTAAGATGGCAATGAGATGCATGAATTCAGCTTCTTTAACAGTAAAAGAAAATGAAAATTTCCGGTATCTAAGCATATATGTTTCTCTATTAATTCTTCATCCCAACTAAACCATTGATGTTTGTGGCTACAAAAGAAGCCTGCACAAGGTTTGTTCTCACCCAATTCTTGTATAGATTTGGAGGATTTTGGTATACATACAGCATTCTTAGTTGACAGTGAACCCATTAATTTGGTAAAAAAATCATGCTAAGATGACAATCAGATGCATGAATTCAGCTTCTTTAACAGTGAAAAAAATGAAAATTTCCGGTATCCAAGCATATATGTTTCGCTATTAATTCTTCATCCCAACTAAACCATTGATGTTTGTGGCTACAAAAGAAGCCTGCACAAGGTTTGTTCTCACCCATTTCTTGTACAGATTTGGAGGATTTTGGTATACATACAGCATCCTTAGTTGAAAGTCAACCCATTTTGGTAAAAAAATCATGCTAAGATGACAATGAGATGCATGAATTCAGCTTCTTTAACAGTGAAAGAAATTGAAAATTTTCAGTATCTAAGCATATATGTTTCGCTATTAACTCTTCACCCCAACTAAACCATTGATGTTTGTGGCTACAAAAGAAGCCTGCACAAGGTTTGTTCTCACCCAATTCTTGTACAGATTTGGAGGATTTTGGTATACATACAGTATCCTTAGTTGACAGTGAACCCATTTTGGTAAAAAAATCATGCTAAGATGGCAATGAGATGCATGAATTCAGCTTCTTTAACAGTAAAAGAAAATGAAAATTTTTGGTATCTATGCATATATGTTTCTCTATTAATTCTTCATCCCAACTAAACCATTGATGTTTGTGGCTACAAAAGAAGCCTGCACAAGGTTTGTTCTCACCCAATTCTTGTACAGATTTGGAGAATTTTGGTATACAGCTAGCATCCTTAGTTGACAGTGAACCCATTTTAGTAAAAAAATCATGTTAAGATGACAATCAGATGCATGAATTCAGCATCTTTGACAGTGAAAAGGAGAGAAATCAAGAGAAATTACCGAAGAGAGAGAGGAGGGCGACGAGCGGGGAAATGAGCGGTGGCGTAGGAGATAGAGAGAGAGCGGGGCGACGAGCGGTGGTTTTCGATCCCAAATTCACCGCGAAATAGAGAGAGGGAGGAGGGAAATCGAATTGGACTGTCGAAGATGACGAAGGGACGGAGGCAAAGCACGCGAAATAGAGAGAGGGGGGCGGGAAAACGAAGGCGTGAAAATTGGATTTGGGAAATTAGCGAGCGAAATGTTAGGATACGCAGAGATTTATCTCAGTTAATTCACCGGCATTTTAAATTACAAACGCCGGTGAATGTATCTGTATATTCCTCGGGGTGTGTTATTAAAACGCCGGTGAATAATACCCTTCACCGGCGTTGCTAAATAAAATGTCGGCGAATATCATGATTCGCCGGCTTTTTATAGAGGCCATCGGTGTATAACCATTCAATCTGACGCCCTATTCCTGGTCCCTCCCTACCCCGGTGCGAATGGTAAAACGCCGGGGAATATACGCCGGTAAATCGCACATGTGTTGTAGTGTGAATATGAGGCAAAGGTGATGGTTAGAACTGATAGCAGATTATGATATCAGTTTGCAGTATCACCCTGACAAGATTAATTTAGTGTCTGATGCTTTGAGCAGAAGACCTGTTGCTATGGTTCTTACTGAGCAGAAAGAGCTTATGGAAGCTATGAGAAGATTGGAATTGATGTGGTATTACCTGGTTCTCAGCAAAGTTGCATGGTGCTTCAGTTGCAGTCGTCTTTGGTGGATCAAATTAAGGAGGCACAGTCTGGTGATGAGCAATTGCAGCAGTTTTGAGCTGAGGTTGAAGTTGGTTCTCAAACTGATATGATGATTCATGTGGATGGATCTCTTCGCTTTGGGACTAATCTATGTGTTCCGAAGGGAGAAGTCAGGTAGAGGTTGCTTGAAGAAGCTCACCGTTCGCCATATTCTATTCATCCCGATGGTACGAAGATGTATCGGAATTTGAAGTTGCATTTCTGGTGGCATGGTATGAAGAGGGATGTTGCAAGATTTGTTTCTCGGTGTTTGATCTGTTAGCAAGTGAAGGCAGAACATCAGAGGACTGCTAGACTTCTTCAACCGCTTCCTATTCCAGAGTGGAAGTGGGAGAACATCACTATGGATTTCGTGACTGCTTTGCCTAGAAGTCCCAAGGTTCATAATGCCATCTGGGTGATTGTGGATCGCTTGACGAAGAGTGCTCATTTCATTCCTTTTAGAGTTGGTCAGTCTACAGAGAGCCTGGCAGAAAGGTATATGCAAGAGATTGTGAGATTGCATGGTGTTCCTGTCTGTATTATATTAGACAGAGATATTAGATTCAGATCTCAATTTTAGGAGAGTCTTCAGACCAATCTTGGGAGTAAGTTGAAGTTCAGTACTGCTTTCCATCCACAGACAGATGGTTAATCAGAGAGGACTATTCAGACTTTCGAGGATATGTTGAGATCTTGTGTGCTTCAGTTTGGAGGTTCTTGGGAAGATTATCTACACTTGGTGGAGTTTCATATAATAATAGCTACCAAGCTAGTCTTCAGGCAGCTCCGTATAAAGTCTTGTATGGTCGGAAGTGTAGATCACCAATGTGCTGGGATGACATTGGTGAGAGGAAGCTTTTGGGGCCAAAATTAATCACGAGGACTATTGATGTAGTGGCCTAGATAAGGAAGCACTTGCAAGCCGCACATGATAGGCAGAGAAAATGGACAGACATGCATAGAAGACCGTTGGAGTTTGAGGTTGGTGATCATGTGTTCCTTAAGGTGTCTCCATGGAAAAGTGTGATTCGCTTTGGTGGTGGGGGCAAGTTGAGCCCTAAATTCATTGGTCCGTTTGATGTGGTGGAGCGAGTAGGCAAGGTGGCCTATAGACTCGCATTGCCGCCATCTCTTGCTAGAGTACATGACGTCTTCCATGTTTCTCAGCTCAAGAAGTATGTTCGAGATGAGTCATGTTATTGACTATTCGGAGTTGTCGGTTCGACCAGATTTGTCTTGTGAGAATCATCCAGTGTCGATAGTGGATCGGCGGGAGAAGATTTTGAAGAATAAATTTATCAAGTTGGTTCGCCTAGTGAGTCGACGAAGGAGCTTGAGAGTGTGATTCGGAAGCGGTTTCCCCATCTTTTTTAGTAGTTCTCGTTCTTGTTCTTTTCTTTTCCTCGGGGTTACCCTACTACCACTTGCTTAAATTTCGAAGACGAAATTTTATTGTAAGGTGGGTAGGATTGTAACTACCGTTCCTGCTATTTCTCATTTTTCCCCTTTTGTAATATTTTATTTGATATTGAATAAAATTCTCTATTTTTTTGGCTCTTGATTATTTTAATTAGATATTGTTCATGAAATTCTTCGTTCTTTTGATCGCGCTATTCCTATTGTTCTCTTATTTGATTGTAGGTATTTTGATTTGAATCCTACTGATTTTGATCTATCTCTTAATTGAACCCTAAAACCCAATTTCTTTAGTTCTTAACCCTAATCCGCTATTATTGAATCCTAAACCACTAACCCACTACCTTAATTGTACCCTATAAATACAACCTTAATGCAAACAGTAAAAATTGCACAATTTTGAAATCCTAGCCGCTTATTCTCTCTCCTCTCTCCTCTTTCCTCCCGTTCTCTCTCTCTCCCGATTGTTTTCCTACTGTTGCCGCTAGATTCTGGTGTGGGGCCAATAGATGAGATTTATAAGTTTGTGAGGAACTCGAACAGGCTGAATCTCCCTTCTTCCTTGTTGATAGGTTGACTCCTTGGTGCTCCCACTGACCTGCACAAATGTTTGAAACACCGGGATGGATCCTGGCGACGAACCCTCCGACGCTCTTGTCAATACCAGAAAAAGTAAAGGGAAAGCGCTTAAGTGTGCAAAGAGTGATCCCCTATGATAGTAGGAGGTAGGGGGTATTTATAGTCTCCATGGGGATCTCTTCCAGAATAAGAGTGAATCCCTATTTCCCGGTATGGCTGGATAGGGGTGGTTATAACTACCCCCTCAAGATAGGGACAAGCCAGGATCTGCTAATCTGTTGAACTGGTCCCTAACGGGCTGAGATCCGTTCTCAACTGAACAGATCCGTTCACGGGCTAGTGGGTCCAAGAGGAGAGACCCGGTTCCCAATTCGGATCCATCTGTAGGTGAAATTACCATCTTTCCCCTGCGACTTCAAGATTCGTGTCTGCTTTAAACGGTTCCGATTTAACCCCATTTTTAGCCAAATCACGAGCCCCCCACTCCCAAAGATTGTGTGTTACAGCCTTGTGGTTTTGTTGTTTTAATGGCATATAGGGTTTTATCAGAGTCCTCAAAGGGTGTTGGAATCCCGTTGGTGGGGCGACGGTACTTTTCCTGAGCTGGTAGCATGCTCAAAGTTGCATCTTAGTTGCTATGGATTTTTTAACTATTTTTTGGACCATTTATTCAATTTTGCGAACCAATGGTTTATTTTTCAGGAGCACTAATTAATTGTTCCAACTAATAATTATTTACCTAGGGGCTTAAAAATATTCCCCCGAATTTATAATTATTTTTTAGAATTTTTACTTAATTTTCCTGAATTTTGGGCATTTTTCGCAATTTTTAAATAAATAATCCGAATTCTTAATTAAAAAAACAATTTTAATCAGCTATTTATGACGTGGCCAAATCTGGGTCGTCCATCAACTGGGGACGCGAAGATCTGGGTGATCCGACGGTCGTGAAGGAAGCGACTTTCGCCTGTTTGGGGGTCAGTGACAACCAACCTCAGGGCGTTCGCCAAGGTCCAGGGGACGACACGTGGCTTGTGGCCCCCTAGCTGTTCTTGCATTTAGGCCTCGGTGGCGAGTGACTTTGGAAGGCTTGCCAAAGTCTGAGAGAGCGACACGTGTTAGGTGGGACCCTGGCTATTCTTGCATTTCACCATCGGTGGTAATCAACATCGGCACCGCTGTCGACGAATGAGAGAGCGCCACGTGGCCTATGGGACCCAGGGGTTGTTGACCAGTCAACGCATTTTCTTGCATTTTGACGTCAGTGGCAATCGCCTTCGGAACCTCTGTCGACGAATGAGAGAGCGCCACGTGGCCTGTGGGACCCAGGGGTCGTTGACCAGTCAACGCATTTTCTTGCGTTCGACGTCAGTGGCAATTGACTTCGGAACCGCTGTTGACAAATAAAAGAGCGCCACGTGGCACGTGGGACCCAGGGGCTGTTGACCGGTCAACGCATTGTCTTGCATTTCGACGTCGGTGGCAAACGACTTCGGAATCGCTGTCGACAAATGAGAGAGCGCCACGTGGCCTGTGGGACCCAGGGGTCGTTAACCAGTCAACGCATTTCCTTGCATTTCAATATCGGTGGCAATCGGCTTCGGAAATGCTGTCGACGAATGAGAGAGCGCCATGTGGCCTGTGGGACCCAGGGGTCGTTGACCAGTCAACGCATTTCCTTGTGTTTCGACGTCGGTGGAAATCGACTTCGGAATCGCTGTCGATGAATGAGAGAGCACCACGTGGCCTGTGGGACCCAGGGGCCGTTGACCAGTCAACACATTTTCTTGTGTTTCGACGTCGGTGGCAATCGACTTCGAAACCGCTGTCGACGAATGAGAGAGCGCCACGTGGCCTGTGGGACCTAGGGGCCGTTGACCAGTCAACACATTTCCTTGCATTTCGACGTCAGTGGAAATCAACTTTGAAAACGCTATCGACGAATGGAAAAGCGCCACGTGGCCTGTGGGACCCAGGGGCCGTTGACCAGTCAACAGATTTCCTTGTGTTTCGGCGTCAGTGGCAATCGACTTCGGAATCGCTATCGACGAATGAGAGAGTGCCACGTGGCCTGTGGGACCCAGGGGTCGTTGACTAGTCAACGCACTTCCTTGCATTTCGACGTCGGTGGCAATCGACTTCGGAATCGTTGTCGACGAATAAGAGAGCGCCACGTGGCCTGTGGGACCCAGGGGCCGTTGACCAGTCAACACACTTTCTTGCGTTTTCTCACTAAATGGGCCAGGCCTTTGCGCTCTTGGGGGTCCTTTTGCCTTGGATGGCGTGCCACCAACCTTAGCCTCTATAAATCTCTATCCCCCACTGTCATTTGCTCATTTCTGTTGTTTTTACTCAGGCGAGAATTTTACTCTGTGAGAACTTCCGACGAGTTTTCATCGTCTTCCAGCGTGTTTTCCAACCATTGCTTTCAAATCAAGGTAACTCCATAGTTCGTTTATTTTATCTTTTTAGAAAATGTCTATCGAGCCTTCGAGGAAGGAGACCTCCCTCCTTCTCGCCCCGAGGCCTCCTCTAGTCAGGTCCCCCCAATCGACAAGGGTAAGGCCGTTGTTGGGCAGACTTTGGTAGTCGTTGAGACGAGGATCGAAGCGGATCAAAGGATGGGGGCGTTCGGAAGGTTGCCTGGGATCCTGACAGGACTGCCGAGGGTTTGAGAGCTTCCGAATGACCAGGCAGAGCGGATAATGTACGGGATGGCTCGGAGCTTTGAAGAAAACGAGGCCAGAGAGACGTCTGAAGCGGACAAGACGGTCTCCATCCTCACCAAGGAGGATTTAGTGAAGATTAGGGTCTGCTTTCAGATCCCACCGGAGTTCGACTTGATGCACCCCGGGCCCGGGGTGAGGGCCAACTCGCTAATGCCTGTCGACATGTGCTTCTAGCCAGTCGACACGTTCTTGGCGGGGGTTCGGCTCCCACTGGACCCCTTCGTCGCCGAAGTGCTGAGGTGGTTCCGTATCAGCCCCGTTCAGTATATGCCAAACGTGTGGTGGCTGGTAAACGGGTTCATCCTCCATTGTCAGGCGGCGAGTCTCGTGCCGAGGCTGAGTGTGCTCCAAATTGTGTACCTGATGCATCAGCAGCATAAGGACGTGTATCGGTTTTACCTGGCTCCGAGGTTCGGGACGAAGTTGGTCAGCTGTCCGGACTCGATAAAGAATTGGAGAGATAAGTATTTCCTGATCCGAAGTCGGGGGCCATGGGGGATCCCCACAGCTTGGGTCGACTCAGTGCCGAAGAAAGTGAAGCAAAGTCCAACCCTCAGCACCGAGGAGGAGGAGATGGTTCGGACGTTACTCGATCGTCCAAAGTTTGATTGGAAGGACTTGACTGAGGAGGCGCTCTTTCGGGGGGGCTTAGCTCGGTAAACCCCAGTACGGCTCTGTTTCATTCGTTTTCTTTTATATCGCGTTGAAAAAGAAGTTTTCTTTTTTTTTTCAAACTCTTTCTCTTCGGCAGAGTCAATGGACTTCGAAGACTTGGTATCGCAGCGTGGAGCCCTGAGCAACAAGGCCCCCAAGAAGAGAAAGAGAGTCGCCGTGAAAAACCCTTCGGAGACGACACTGGCCCACCGCGCCACAGCGGAATAGCTAAGGAGGCAGCCCCCCTCCGCTCCGAAGCCTATGGCCGCAGTGGCCACTTCGGCTTCGACTGATTCGGCCATCTTCTCGATGTCGGCAGCCCTGGGACTAGAAGCCCCGCCTTTGACTGCCGAAGCGGAGGTGTTCCTGACCGAGGAGCATAAGAAGGTTTTTGTTCCGGATTGGCAGGTTCGGAAGCTTGACGGGTTCTTGGGTGACTCATCGGCATGCATGCAGGCGGTTCAGCATCTCGCCACACCGAAGGAAGAAGTGGCAATGGAGGCGGGTAGCGTGGGGGACGACGCCCTCGAAGTGGCTCGTTCGGCGATGTTGGTAAGCTTCGAAACCCAAAATTTTCTCTTCGTCGAGCATTTAGTTTTCTTTTTTGACAACTCAAGTCTCGTGCCTCGCAAATCACGTGTCACTTCGGCCATTTGATGAAGAAAGTGGCCGAACAGGAGAAAGAGATAAGACTCGGGGTGAAAAGGCTCGGATCGCCAAGGAGCTTGAAAAGGCGAAGGCGGAGGCCGAGTCAAAGAACTCGAGGTTGGTGCACCTCGAGGCCATGGTCGCCAAGCTGGAGGCGGACAACGTTTGGCTCCTCAATGCTGCCGAAGAGTCAGCCAAGGAGAAGGGGGACGCCGTAGCTGCGGCAAAGCTTGAGGTGGCGAAGGAGGCTGAGGTGCAGGCCTCGGAGAAAGTGAAGGAGGCCGAGGAGCAGGCCTTGGAAAAGGCGAAGGGTTATCTGATCGTGAACATGGCGAAGGCGTATGCTCGAGCCATTGACGAGGTAAAGGCGAAGTTCCCCGAAGTCGACTGTGCTGGGATGCATCACTTTTTGGATCCCATCCCAGGCTTCGACGACATCTCCGAAGGTGAGGAAGAAGGTGACGAAGAAGAGGAGACCGAGTCAGTCGAAGTTGAAAAGGTTGAGGCTGAGGAGGTGGCTCCGTCGGAGGCCATGCCCCTGGCCATCGTGGCCCCCGAGGAGGGTCCTTCAACAGAGGTCGACCCCTGATTCGCCTTGCATCTTGTTTCTCTCTTTTTGTTTTTGCTTTTTGCTCATGTAGTGCTGAACTGCGGATTGGCCACCGCTTGTAGTCTTGAAACTTTTAATGAAAACTTTTTGAGTGAAGACTTTTAATGAAACAAGTGTTGAAGCTCGGTGTAATGCCCCGATTTTCAATTAATGAAAATTATTTTATTTTGCACGTAGTGTGCACGTGCATTGTTTTGGTAATCATTTTCATTATGATGAGTATAGATATTTAAATATGTGCTCTTTAATTATTTTTATATAAAACCCTTTTCAAATAGACAAAAAGCCTTTCTTCTTAAAGCCCAAATTTAATTCAATTTATTATTTTTATAATTATTATTTTGGCCCAAAAAAAAAAACTAAAGCCCATGAACTATTTTATTTTTAAATACAACTTGTAGTGTAGAATACATTTTTAAAATTATTTTTATATAAAAATATAATGTACAAATTTTTAAATGGTGCCAAGTTGCATGCACGTGCATTGCACGTACACGTGCAAAATGCACATGATGAGCATGGCCGGTTGGAGCTTTTGGAGGGAAAAGGGAAAATTAGAGTGGAGTCATGGGTGGTGGTTACTTGATCATGGTTGGTTATTGTAACTCCTCCTTGAATCCTAGCCTTTTAATCCTAACTCCTAAGTTAATCTTAACCTTCCATTTCCTAGATTTTTAGTATAAATACCCCCCCCCCCCCTAGCCTAGTTATTCTTGTGCTTATTATTTCCTCCAAACCTATAGTCTAAAATACATTATCTAGTAGTCTAGCAAGTGAGTAAAAGATTGAGTTTGTGTGTGTGGAGAATTGTGCTTGCATCAAGAAGAGGAGAGGCCGGCATCAATCCAAGGGAGGCTCGGGTTTGGTGTTCTTGAAGCTCGGGTGCGCGCATCTAGGAGGAGGACCGCTCTCGTGGCAAGGACATTTGTTTAGGAGGTGTTGCTAGTTGTATTTCTCTCCAAATTAATGTGGGTAAATTTTTCGTATTTCTAATTAGGAAACATGCTAGATGTGAATTGAAAGAATGATGTATGAAAAAGATTAATAAAAGTACACTTTAATTAGAAAAATGACCTATTGATTGATTGAAATGTGATATGCAAATTATATGTGGTTCTATCATCAAATTTTAAGTCGTGTGTGAATTGATTATAGCCATGGATTGCTTGAAGAAAATTTTATTATCTACATCAAAAATTAGATACAAAAGTTAGTAGAATGACGATGCTACTTTATGTGTTTAAATGGGTCTTTGTGATAATGTTGAAATGAATGAATTAAGATATAGATTGTATGTTTGGGAAATGATTAAAAACAGAGAATTAATATGAAGATTGCTAATAAAGATATTAGTGATGTTAATTGTAAGAAATGTCGAAAAATAAGAAATGTGGTAGTGATAGTTTATAATCTGAATTAATTGTATGAAAAATATGTTTTAATTATTAAAAAATTTATTTTCTATATACTCGAGTATAATTTATGATGGTATTAGTCAATCTGGAAATTTACAGAAAATTTTATAAAAGCAAAATGAAATGAGAGCTTGTTGAACATCGAAATGTTTTAATAAACAGGGAGAATCGATTTAAATAAACTTCAAGTTGTAACTATGACAACCTGAGCGTATAGCTCACGTGGTTGGGATGCTCTTATTCGCTACAGTATTGTGCGGGTCGATGGTTCGATTCCCAGTAGCATCGCATATTTTATTTCGTGTTTTAAAATTAAAAAAAATGAACTGTGGCCGAGAGCATTAGATGCTCTTAGCCTCTCCTTCTAACGCATATAGAGTTCGGCCTAGTGGTCTGTGCCTTCGGTGGTTTTCCCTGTGGTCGTGGGTTCGAATACTGGGTTCGGCCAGTATTTAGTTGTGGGGAAAAACATTTTTTTGAGGATTTTTAATGATTAAAAAAAAATTATGAAAAAATATGGTTATTATCCTAAAATTATGTGGGACTTGTGAAAAATAATTTGAGGATTATTTGCATTAAATGGAATATGTTTTGAAAATAAATGTATAATTTAGAACTATGATTATACATTTGTATGTTATGAAAGTTGCACTTTGCAAAAGGATTTGAAATAAAATGATAGAAAAGAAGTGAAATAATGATGGAAATTATATTATGTGATGTGATGGGAATTATTCTCATTGGAGAATAGTGTGAAAAATATGAAATGTGAATATTCAATAGTGTTGTGATTTTATTGATGAAATACATAAGGAATAATTGAATTCCATGTATGGCTATGGACTTATGAATAAATTAGAGATCATGCTATAGAAAAAGAAAATCTATTATGATTATGAAAATGAACTTATGAGTTGGAAATGCTCAATTTTGGAAATTGTGAATTGGAATTGAAACAAAAGAGTAGCTAAGTCTCCCCCGGCAATTGGAAAGAAATGAAATGAAATTTGAAATGAAAGACCAAGGTTGGTCACGTTTGAATGAATGAATAAGTCCGGTTTAGTGGAGAGGCTAACTCTAGAGCTTTGATTTTGTTCATGATTCTATTAAATTAAAGAAAATAGTGCATAGTGAAGACGTGATGAAAGTGAGAGAAAAACACAAGTATGAGAGTTAGAGTTTATGGTACGGGTGTGTGAGCCACAGAATGCATGCTTGATGAGTCAAGACATGGCGTGGGCACAACTCAGTAATGATCGGACTTTAGCAACGCTTGTGGGATGTTTGGTGACTGCAAAAGGATCGTGTTCAGGGAGGAGGCTGAATTGCCACAGAATGCAAGCTTGATGAGTCAAGACATGACATGGAATTCCCCTCCAGGGTCCTGTATACGTGCTTGTACTAATAGATCATCTAGGATACTTACCGTAGTTACAAGAGTAGATTGAGTCATGACGAGGGATTGAACCCTACAAAGATGAAGAACGAATAAGAGGCTTGCCCTCGGACCTATGTAGAATGGGATGCATAGAATCCGAACAAGTGTGCATTAGTGTCATATAATATGAATAATTGCATTAAGGACTAAGTGCACAATCACAACACGACATCATTAGGGTATTCCCTTTAGTTTGATATGTGACAAGTTTGTGTTTGTTAAATATGGAAAATGAGTTATACTATTTCCGGCATAGAGAGGATGGCCGTGTATAATGTTTGTCGGTTGAATAAACTGACATACCCACAGTTTTGTATGCAGGGTAATGACATGATAAAGGTTAAAGAGGAACAGATGCTTAAAGATTATTCAATGTTGTTGTACATTTATTTAAATGTTGTAAATTTACTTCCGCTGTGCAATGTAAAGTATAAAGTTTCATGTAAACTCTGCTGTAAAGTGAAAATTTTTAAATTCCTTGTAAAATTATACTAAATGAAGTGTAAAGATCCTGTAGAACTCTCGAATTCAGTTGTATTTGGGATTCGGGGCATTACAGAGTGGTATCAGAACCACGCTTCACACTTGTAAAAATTTATAAGGAACGACACCATAGAAGTGGACATTAGAGTGTGTGTTTGAGTCTAGAGATTTAAATGTAAGTGACTTACATTTGTGTTGCTCTATGACTTATGCTTCTTCCTCCCTATTTCTAAGATGACTGACCACTTCGACCCTACTGGAGACGACGACTGGCATATCATCGAGGAAGAGTACCATCCTGGACAAGCAGATTCCGAGGAAGAGTACTACCCAGGGCAAGCAGATTCTGACGGAGAAGAATGACCTGAATCCCGAGAGACCACCCCACCTCCGGATTCATCTGATGACTTTTCTGACGAAGAAGAAGAACCAGTTCCAAATGGTCTTGTGATATCTCTTCAGAGGCAGGTAGAAACACTGCGGGAGAGAGTCGGATTATTGGAGGCTCAATTGGCAAAGCGTAAGGACGACTTTTCAGTTCTCAGTCATCGGGTATGGGAACTCGAGAAGAGGAAGAATCTGACCGATGTGCTGAAGGAAGAAGTTGATGAACTACGGGGAGAACTTCGAGAAGCGAAGAGGAACCGTAAGAGTTCGACTGTTGTAGCTTCTACTGTTTTCATTCTGATGTCAAGAAATGTTTTTCAATTCGAATGTATAAAGTTTGGAATTCAATGAAATGGAAATATTGACTTGAAAATTCATGTCTTATACTTCGAATTTAATGGATCTTTTGCATCAGAATATAGCTAGAAGAGGAGCTAGAAACGGTGAAGGTCTGGATCTGGAAACGGAACTTGCGAGGGTCTATCAGACGCTCAACGCCGTGGCCATGAATCAGAACCAAGGAAGGGGGCCTGTGAATCCAGTGCCCGAAGCGATTAAACTAGTGGAATCGTTCAAACGGATGAAACCACCTGTATTCGAAGGGAAGTTAGACCCTGATGTGGCTGACAACTGGATTCGTCAGGTAGAGACGATCTTTGAAGTGCCGGAGACCCCTGAAGGCAGTAAGGTGAAGTTGGCGACTCTGCAACTTGAGAAGGACGCGGCTGTGTGGTGGCAGTCGATGAAGAGGACAATGGGAGGCATAGTTCTCGGCTGGGAGGAATTTCTGGATGTAAATATGAGCAGTTGGTCTTGTAATTAGACTTGTAATCTCAAATTCAAATGAAATAGTACTTGTTTTGTGAACTTGAGTGCTCCGCTAGCATTTGTAGTTGTCAGCGGTTGTAGGAGCAATTTTGAATGGGGATTCACTTCATGCTTGCTTAGAAGCCAGTGGTTGAAGCGGAGTCGAACCAAGTGTTAGGCTCCGAACTTGTCGTTTAGAGAGTATCAATGGCTGTAGGAGCAATTTCGAATGGTTTTCCGGTCTTTACTCGCTTAGACGGAAGTAGTTGAAGCGGAGTCGAACCAAGTGTTGGACTCCTAGCGCGTCGTTCTAAAAATATCAATAGCTATGGGATATGGGACCAATTTCGAATAGTGATCCGCTTCGTACTCACTTAGAAGCAAGTAGCGAAGCGGAGTCGAACCAAGTGTTGGACTCCGAGCGTGTCGTTCTAAAAATATCAATAGTTGTAGGAGCAATTCCGAATGGTGATCCGCTTCGTACTCGTTTAGAAGCAAGTAGTTGAAGCGGAGTCGAACCAAGTGTTGGACTCTAAGCACGTTGTTTTATAGCAAAAAAAATTTTGTAAGTAGAGTTAGACTACCCAAAAATAGAGAATTTGCTAAGTAGAGTTAGACTACCCAAAAATAGAGAATTTGCTAAGTAGAGTTAGACTACTCAAAAGATAGAAAAGTTGTGGGAAAAGATTTCCTTTTATTGCAAATAACTAGGCAGCCGCTTCTACGTTGCGAGTCGACTTTACATTTTGATAAAGAGAGAATACAAGTAGGGAGTTTGGACATGTCTTCTGGAGCTCTTTTGGGGAAGTTGCTTGGAGCAGCGTTTAGACACCCTCTCAGTACTTCATTAAGTGCTCCGCGTTCCATGTCCTCGGTATCTTCCTGTCCCCTGGGTCTTTGAGTTGATACGTTCTCGGGCGAATAACTCTGGAGACCCTATATGGTCCTTCCCAATTGGGTGCCAACTTGCCTCTTTTGCTTGGATCGGAGATTGATAACTTTCTGAGCACTAAGTCACCCTCTTTTAGGTTGGCGGTCCTTACCCTCTTATTGTAGGCCTGAGTGATCCTACGGCGGTAGGTCTCTTGCTGAATCGTGTTTCTCTCGCGGACCTCGTCAATGAGGTCTAGGCAGTTACGAAGCTGGTTCGCATTCTGCGCTTCATTGTAAGCTATGAGTCGAGGTGAAGGCAGGCCCACCTCCAAAGGGATGAGAGCTTCGGATCCGTACGTGAGGTTGAAGTGGACTCTCCCGTTTAAGCTCTTTTGGTGGTGCGATAGTTCCAAAGCACATTGGGGAGTTGTTCGACCCATATCCCTTTAGTGGACTTGTCTAGCCTCTTTTTCAAGCCAGAGAGGATTTGACGGTTCGTGTTTTCTGCTTGGCCATTGGACTGGGGGTGCGCTATTGAATAGAACCGCTGCTGAATCCCGAGGTCGGTGCAAAAGTCACGAAAGGTCGCTCCCGTGAATTGGGTCTCGTTGTCGGTTATAAGGATGCGAGGTACCTCAAACCGACAGACGATGTTCTTCCAAAAGAACTTCTACACCTTGTGCTTGGTGATTGTTGAAAGAGGTTCAGCTTCTATCCATTTTGAGAAGTAGTCTATTGCTACCACTAAGAACTTCAGCTGGCCTGGTGCTAGAGGGAAGGGTCCGAGCAAATCCATCCCCCATATTGCGATGGGGACTTGCCAAGGAAGTAAGTTGTGCTTGGGGCAGGCGACGGATTGGGGCGAACTTCTGGCAGGAGTCGCACTGGCAGACGTACTTCTCGGAATCACTTAGTAGTGTGGGCCATAAGTAGTCGTAGTTCAAGAGCTTCCGTGCGAGGGATCTCGCTCCCAAGTGCACGCCACATGGACCATCGTAGGCCTCCTTTAGGGCGTAGAGAGATTCCTCTGGGGAGAGGCACCTTAGATAGGGCCGGCCGTCGATCTGGGTGTAGGAGCGTTTGTACATGACCCCGTCCAGGAGTGTGTACCACTCTGCTCGTGTCCTGATCCTCCTTGCTTTTTTTGGATCTTCGAGGAGGATTCCATCTCTAAGGTACTCGAGGAGGGGCTTCATCCAGTTTTCCCCAAGTGTTAAGGGGTAGGCTTCCAATGGCTCCGAGCCATCTTCGTCAATGTTTGGTTTGAGAAGGAACTCTATCAAGACGGTCCATTCTAGACCCTGGAGAGACGAGGAGGCGAGCTTAGAGATGGCATCCGCTTGCACATTTTCCTCTCGGGGAACCCGCTGGAGTTGAACATCTTCGAATAGAGCTAGAAGCTCCCTCACCTTTGCCAAGTACCTGGCCATACAGCCATCCCTCGCCTCGTACTCCCTGGACACCTGGTTGACTACTAACTGGGAGTCGTTGAAGACCCTTACGCGCTCGGCGCCTGCCTTGCGAGCCATGCAGAGCCCCGATATGAGGGCCTCATACTCTGCCTCATTGTTTGATGTCGGGAAGTTGAGGCGGAGGGAATACTAAAGGACGAAAGCATCGGGGCCAGTTAGGATAATGCCTGCCCCGCTTCCATCGGTGCAAGAGGACCCGTCAACATAAACGGTCCAGACAAAGGAGTCGGTAGAAGACTCGCATGAGTCAGGGATGGTGTTCTCCATAATGAACTCGGCTAGAGCTTGGGCCTTTATTGCCGTTCAGGGCTGGTAGCTGATGTCATGCTGACTCAGCTCGATGGACCACTTCATGAGCCGTCCGGAAGTCTCGGGCTTGTGGAGAACTTGTTTCAGCGGTTGGTCGGTAAGGACGACCACCGAATGGGATTGGAAGTAGGGGCGGAGCTTTCGGGCCGCCATGACCAGGGCAAGAGCCATCTTCTCCAGCTTCGGGTAACGGAGTTCGCCGTCGCGGAGCACCTTGCTCACATAATAGATGGGCTTCTGCATCTTCTCCTCTTCCCTTATAAGGACCACGCTGAGCATCTGCTCCGAAGCTACAAGATAGAGGTAGAGGTCCTCACCAGGTGCTGGCTTGCTTACGAGCGGGGGGGGTAGCAAAATATTCCTTGAGCTTGTCAAAGGACTCCTGTTGCTGCTGTCCCCACTCGAAGCCTTTGGCCTCCCTGAGGGCCTTGAAGAAGGGGAGACACTTCTCCCCGGACTTGGAGAGGAATCGCCCAATCGCGGCGATGCGACCCGTGAGACTCTATACCTCTTTGACGTTGGAGGGGGAGCCATCTTGAGAATGTCTTAGATCTTTTCGGGGTTGGCCTCTATGCCCCTCTGGCTGACCATAAACCACAGGAATTTGCCTAATAAGACACCGAACGCACACTTGTTCGGGTTTAGCCTCATATTATGCCTCCTAAGCACCCCAAAGGCTTCTTGAAGGTCGAGAGTGTGCTCCTTCCCTCGGGCACTCTTGACCAATATATCGTCGACGTAGACCTCCAAGTTTCGGCCAATCTGGTCTCGGAAGACCCTGTTCACAAGATGCCGATAGGTAGCTCCTGCGTTTTTCAAGCCGAAAGGCATAACAGGGTAGCAATAGAGGCCTTGGTCCATTACGAATGAGGTCCTCGGGATGTCAGGAGGGAACATCTTGATTTGGTTGTACCCTAAGAAGGCGTCCATAAAACTGAGGAGCTCGTGCCCGGAGGTTGCAACGATCAGGGTGTCGATGCTGGAAAGCGGAAAAGGGTCCTTCGGGCACGCCTTATTGAGATCAGTGAAGTCAATGCATATTCCCCAGCTCCCATTGGCCTTCTTAACCATCACCACATTGTAGAGCCACTCAGGGTAGTTTACCTCCTGGATAAAGCAGGCGTTGAGGAGTTTCTCAACCTTCGCCTTGATCCCCTGTTGCCTCTCGGGGGCAAACTTCCGCCTCTTCTGTTGGACAGGCTTGATCCCAAGGGTGACGCTCAGACGGTGCATTGAGAGCTCCTCTGAGATCTCGAGCATATCGGCTGCAGTCCAGGCGAAGAGGTCGCGGTTCTCCCGTATGCACCGGGAGATATCTTGCTTAATGGAGGAGGATAGAGCTTTGCTGACGTGGAACGTCTTAGTGGTGTCTTCTTCGGAGAAGGCCACTTCCTCCAATTCGTCCACGGCTCGGAAATAGTTTGACCGCCTTCCTGAGGAAGTTCGAGCAGTTCCAAAGAGAGAACTGGACCCCCTATCAAGGTCATATAGCACTTCCGAGCCGCTTCTTGGCCTCCCCTCACTTCTCCCACTCATGAGGACGTGGGGAACTTCATCTTTATGTGGTAGGCTGAAGGTATGGCTTGAAGCGCGGAAAAACCTGATCTACCCAGGATAACATTATAGGGGGCCTTGACATCGACCACCATGAAGTCCATTGGCTCTGTGCGAGTCACCGGGGCCTTTCCAGCCGTTACGTCGAGGGTTATAACTCCCTCCACCGTAATCGGGACCCCAGTGAACCCGTGAAGAGTGTAACCCGTGGGTTTGAGCCGATCCCTCGACAGCGGGACGCCTTTGAAGGCCTACAAGAAAATGATGTTAACGGAGCTGCCATTGTCCACTATGACCCGACGAATCTCAAAGTTTTCCATTCGGAGATTAATGACGAGGGCATCACAGTGGGGTGTGCGGACGCCCTCCAGGTCCTTATCGGAGAACGTCATCGGGACTCCTAGGCCCTTTGGGGGAGGATGGCTCTGCACGGAGTTAACCTCCCTTACGAAGGCTTTTCGGGACTAGTTGGAATCTCCCCCCATTGGGCCTCCGTGTATCAGGTGCAAGATGCCTTCTACTTCGCCCTCCGAAGTCTCCGTGCGCTGCTCAGTACGCCTGTTAGCCCCCCTAGGCGGTGGAGGCAGATCAGCTCGGTCTCTTCTGACGAAGAAAGTGAGCTGCCCTCTTGGATGAGGGCCTCAATCACGTCTTTGAGGGCCTAACATTCGTCTGTGTCATGCCCATGGTCCCGATGGAAACAACACCACTTATTCCGGTCTCTCTTCTTTCCTGGAGTATTCATCTTTGGGGGAGGTGATAGGAGGCCTTCGTTCTCAATCTCCATCAGGATGGCGGATACACTCGCGTTAAGCTGAGTGAATTTTCCGAACCGAGGGGGACGTCGCTGACCCCCATTATCTTTTTGGAGCTTCGCAGCTCCTTCTTCTTCTGCACCCTTCCTTTTGTTCGCAGAAAATGAGGCCTCAAATGTGGGGTGGTGGAGAGCTTCTTCCGCCCGGATGTACTTTTCGCTCCGAAGTAGGAGCTCTGAGAAGTCCCGAGGGGGCTTCTTGGCGAGGGACGCCCTGAGGTCAGCATTGAGGACATTGGATTGGAAAGCGACATTGGCCACCGAGGGTTCCAAGGAGGTGATGGATCTGGCCTTGGTAGTGAAACGCTTAACGTAGTCCCTCAACCGTTCGCCCTTCTTTTGGCTGAGGAACAATAGGGAGGTGCTCGTCTTCTCCGTGCGGCAACTGCTCCCGAAGTGCGTGAGGAAGAGTCCCTCGAATTGGTCGAAGGAGAATATAGATGCTGGGGCAAGTCGAGTATACCACTCTCGAGCCGGCCCCTTGAGTGTGGCCGGGAATGTCTTACAGAGGGGGGCATCGGATGCATGATGGATCATCATTAGAGTTTTGAAACTCTCAATGTGATCCACGGGGTCTGACTCCCCTGTGTAGGGCTAGAAGTGTGGAGGCTTTAAGTTGTCGGGAACTAGAGCCTCCATGATGGCGCAGGATAATGGGGGCCTGCTTGGACGAAGGTCCCTTGCTCGTCGCTCTTCGTCTCGGTCGAGCTGGCCGAGGCACCTCTTCATCTCATGGAGACGGCGGTAGACCGAGTCCTCCCTTCGGTCTTGCCTGGCTGAGCCCCGTGACACATCCTCATGTCGAGGAGGGCTGGGGTTGTGCCTGTGATGGCTCAGAGTAAGTGGTAGACTGACTGAGCGACGGGGGTGACTTGGAGTAGGGCGCGGACTTCGGAAGCGGCGGTGTTAATGAGGAGAAGAGCGGCGATGGCTTGCAGTCGGCCTAGGACCGCTAGAGCGGTAAGGATGGCGAGGAGCTGGTCGAGGGCTACGAGAGTGGTGAGGATGGCGAGGAGTTGGCGAAGGGTTGGGAGCCCAACGGCCATTGTTGGGGGCAGCGTTGAGTGCCCGAAGGTCTACCTCCTGAAATTACTGAAATTCTGCCCTCGTGACGGGGGCCTCCTGCTCCTGCCGAGGAGTGGCTCTGTCTTGGGCGACGGTGGGGCGACTCCCTCTGCCTCCGGGGGGAGCGGGACCTCCTTCGGTCGGATCGGCGCGGCGACCGGTGAGGGTTCGCATCGTGGGTCCGCCTCTCATCCAGATGGATACGGAGGTCAGGTCCACGCTCGGTCTGCCGATTGTTAAGCACATGCCGCAGATCCTTGGAGTGGGAGGAGTATAGGAAGCCATAGAGTCTGTGTCGGCATTGTGGATGGAAACCCAAACCTGATGCACAGGTTGCTTGTGGCGGCTTCGTTGAGGGGGTTCCCCCACAGCGACCTGGGGTCTCAGAGGCTACTGAATGGACTACGGAGCCTGGGGATCGAGCTACGGGGCCAGTTGGTTGGGAGGAGGGAGATCCCCCTGCGGAGGAGGAAGAGGATGAGAAGAGGTTGTTCTTCGGTTGGAGTTTGCGAATCTCTTCTTGGGAGGCATTGCTAGGAGTGGCTTTGGTGGAAGGAGGAAGGTTGGATTGCTTGTCGAGGCATTTTCCACAGACGACGCCAATCTGTTGTCGCTGGATTCTGTTGTGGGGGCAATAAATGAGATTTGTAGGTTCGTGAGGAACTCGAACAGGCTGGATCTCCCTTTTTCCTTGTTCATAGGTTGACTCCTTGGTGCTCCCGCTGACCTGCACAAACGTTCGAAACACTAGGATGGATCCCGACGACGAACCCTCCGATGCTCTTGTTAATACCAGAAAAAGTAAAGGAAAAGAGCTCAAGTGTGCAAAGAGTGATCCCCTATGACAGTAGGAGGTAAGGGGTATTTATAGTCACCATGGGGATCTCTTTCAGGATAAGAGTGAATCCCTACTTCCCGGTGTGGCTAGATAGGGGTGGTTATAACTACCCCCTCAAGATAGGGACAAGCCAGGATATGCTAATCTGTTGAACTGGTCCCTAACGGGCTGAGATCCATTCTCAACCGAACAGATCCGTTCACGGGCTAGCGAGTCCAAGAGGAAAAACCTGGTTCCCGATTCGGACCCATCTGCAGGTGAAATTACCATCTTTCCCCTGCGACTTCAAGATTTTTGCCCGCTTTGAACGTTCCGATTTAACCCCATTTTTAGTCATATCACCTGCCAAACCCCTAAACCCATCCCGGTTTTATTCTCCGGCAGTGCTCCGGCGACCACCCCCCCTCGTCTCCACCACTTTGTCACCCCCAGTGCGCGCCGCCGCAACAGTAACCCCCTTCTCCCCCGCCTGGCTCAGTCTTGATCGTCATCCCACCAAGAAACCCCCGTCCTGCTCTGTTTCCCGCTCGACAGCACAAAGCCGCCCTTCTCCAGCGATGCCGATCATCGCCGTCGACGGCTTCGCGCCGCCCACGATGCCGGACCCCCCTTGGCCATTGCCCCTCTCTCTCTTGTGGTGGTTGTTGTCTTTGATCATGTATCTTGCTATTATTGCTTTTTCTCTTTTGCATGTATTATGCACGTGCGATTTTGTGTGTTCGTGAGTTCGTTGCTTCGGGATCCTTATCCCGTTATTCTTGGTATTCAAATTAACCATCTAACAGGCAAGTCACCGTCATTTTGAATTGTTAATTGTATCAAATTCAAGTCTCATTGAAACTCTTGCAAGTAGATCTCTTTGTTATCGTATTATACATTGTTTATCTCTTTCGTTGGGTATATTGAGGGTTTACACGAGCTAACCCCAATATTCTTGACATCGTGCCACTTTTGACTCTAAAGATTGAATCTCTCATGCATTCATATAGTATCGGTAATATGATTAATCACATAATCACGACACAATTAATTATTGTAGAGACAATTGCTAGGTTGTACGTTGTTTGATCGATTGATGGTTAATTGATGATAGATTTGTATATGTGGGTGTTATAATTGTATTTATCGTGTTTTGACATTCATCATGCTGATTACACAATTTATTGACTAAAGAATCGATACCCACCAGGGTTAATTTATTTATTTACCTGAAAAATACCCCAAAACTGTATCTTGCTTGCTGCTTGGAATTTGTCTGCTATTTTTGAACCAGTAAACGATCTTAAATTAAATTACTTTCTGAACAAGAATTGTAGGCTCATCTTTCTAGTTTTCAGAACATTTTGAATTTTCGAATTCCATGTTTTGAAGCAAAAGTTATGCCCGTTTTACTACAGCTGTGTTTTTTACTTTCAGATTTTCAAATTCTCGTACCTTTCATGTTTAAACAGTAAAAAGTTGATCAATTGATAAAATTTTGCTCTGAAAATTTCCAGATTCTTAATTTACATGTTTAGGAATCCAATAAACATTTTTAATGAATTTAATAATGAGTTTTTGCTGATTCTAAAATTAAAATAACATGATGACGATATTCTGCCTGAACTTGAAACCTGTAAAGAACCATATGATTGACCTAGCTACTGTTGTCAGATTTTGAACTTTAAATATGCGTTGGAACCGTGTGGAAGTCTAGTTTCTAGTTATTTTGACGGATTCACTTTTCAATTTTTGTAACAGTGGAAAACTGCATTTTTGTACAGACTGCTCTTGTTTTCCAGAATTTTATCTTCTAGTTTTTAATAGATTAATTATCCTATATTGTAATATTGCATGAATTAATGAATGTATGTTATGTTGCACATCCCTAGTGAGTTATTGTCATTATTCTAATTATCCTATTTCATGTTACCAACCTATTGTTCCCTTATTGATACAATTGTTCACCGAAATGTCCATTTATTGTATATTGTAGTGTTGCATTGATAAATAATTATTAAGTCGGGGTTTAAGGGACTGACTAGAGTAATTGAAGATATAGGGACTGTACTCGGATGATGGACCTTGATTATTACCGTTATCGTCATCGTGTAAGAAATTACACATGGCCCGTGTTATTACCGTTATCGTCATCGTATAAAAAATTACACATGGCCCGTGTTATTACCGTTATCGTCATCGTGTAAAAAATTACACATGGCCCGTGTTACCGTTATCATCATTGTGTAAGAAATTACACATGACCCATGTTATTACCATTATCGTCATCATACCCAGTACATGAACTATAGAATCTACCACTTGAGTCTAAACGAAATTGATTGTATGCATCGAACGTGTAGTATAGGATGCAGTAGTACGTTCATTAGTTAGGATTAAAATAAATAACAGACTTAAAGGTTGCATTTTGTTCATCATTGCTTATAGCCATTGCATCGAATATCATGATATTGATTATTGCTATCGTGTCATGTTATTGATTATTATTGATTCATTGATATCATTATTATACCGTTATTCCATTGTTTCCTGCTTTCTCTACTTGCTATCCATGACTTGCTCTAAGGACAATTTTTTCTCCTCTTTTTAGGTGAAGTGTATATAGGTAATGAAGGAGAATTGCTTGCTGGAATTGGAGAATAAACATTCTGAAGATTACTGCTTTCTAATTGCTTTAATAAACTTAATGTATTGAGACTTATTATTATTTTGGATTGGATTATCTTTGTATTGGGCTTATATCTCAGATTTTATTATTGTTTCCGGATGTTGGATTATTATTATTGTATTTGGATATTTTTATTACTTCATTCCAAGTACTATTGTTCATAAGATTATTATTATTGCCTGCGCAAATGTTCTGTATTGATATATTGTTAAGTTAATCGAATAAACAGTTTATGGGTGACGTTAGTCATTTGCTGAGACAAAGTCATGTACTCACATTCCGTATTTTTGGGAAGCAGGGCGTGACATCTTATCATGCAAGCATCAAAATTTCAACGTAAAACATAAACAATAGCAAATAAAGTAAAACTAAGCATAATCATTTTCTCTAGTGCGATTATTCATACATAATTTCCAACACAATCATATTTGTCATGGAATTAATGTAATTATAGTATGTAACAACTCCATCTGTGATTACCCCTTCTCACTACTACAAACCAAGTAGCAAACTAGAGTTTTTTTTAGGTCTTCTCTAATTTGTCACTTGCCTTTTGATGTGAATGTAAACATTTGTGATGAATTCACCCGGTTACTCAACAAGTCACTAACTTAAAGTTTTTTTGCATACTCATATTTCAAGTTGCCATTTGACATAAAAATAAACATTGGTGATGAATACCTTTAGTTACTAAGCAACTCAAAATATTGGAGTAGATAGATCTTTATTCATTCATATATATATATATATATATATATATATATATATATATATATATATATATATATATATATATATAAGAGGATAAACACAAGGAAAAGCATCACAGTTTTCTTTTATGTGTAATCACATAACTCTCACAATTGTGTAAGGAATTTTGAATTTCAATAATTCTAAAGTAAATAAGTATACTTAATCTTGCTTTATAAGATATTGTCTATCCTAACAAAAATTATTTCAATGCTTTAGCACAATAAAGAACTCAAAAGTGTAATGGTAATCCTAATTGAAATCTCTTTTGTTTTTTTTTTCTTTTCAAATATATATAAAATATATAAAAAAATTGTACCCTTTCTCCCTAACTTGAATATCACATTTTCCTCAATGGGAAAGGAAAAAGAAAAACAAAAAGAATGTGAAAAGTTCAAAATTTCTCCACTGATTCGTGTTAAAATTCTGGATGCGCAACATTCATTATTTCAGTGATATGTGGAGCTGTAGACCAAATTGCCTGATTCTTTTTGTTCTGGAAATGTAAGACAATTTCCTACGATCGCTCTTTGAAATACTTTTCCAAATTCTGACCCCATCCTGCTAAAAAACAGCCATCAATGTAGGCGTAGAAAACAGCTCCGCCCGGCGACTTCCAAACTCATGTAATCCTACAAAATAAAATCAAAATTTAAAATTAAAATAAACTAAAAGAAAAAAATCTAATCTAATGCAGTAAAAGAAATCACGGGTTACCTCCCAAGAAGCGCTAAGTTTTAAGTCTTCAGCCAGACGTTGTAGCTGAGATGGTTATGTAACGCCAAGATCCAACAACATAAGAACATCTTTTATAATACTTCTCTTCGAGTGTGGATGAGTTTCAAGCTCTAGTTTGAGTCGTTTCTTTCTTGAAGATGGCATTCTTGATATCCCCTCCTCCTTGAATGTCAGCTGAGAAGAAAAATTAATAGATGGTGCAACTTGAACGTATTCCAAAATATATTTTTTCTCAGATTCAAGAGTTGCTGAATTTGTTGGACACACTTTAATTGGTAATTTCTCAAATTCCGTTCTATGTGTCGCTCCCACAATTAGATTAGTTTCACAAACTTGAGAACATGAGTGAGCTTAAGCAGCAACCTCCATGGATTTAAAAACATCAAATATTAATTGCTCATCCTTAACCCTCAAAATAAGTTTTCCTTATTGAACATCAATCAAAGCTCTCCCCGTAGCTAGAAAAGGTCGCCCCAAAATCAATGGAATTTGTTCATCTTCCTCCATGTCAAGCACTACAAAATCAGCTAGAAATATGAACTTATCTACCTTTACCAAAACATTTTCAATTATTCATCTTGGGTACTTGATAGATCTGTCCACCAACTGTAAAGAAATTGTAGTAGGCTTTACTTCTCCAATACCAAGTTTCCAGAAAACCGAAAAATGCATGAGATTAATACTTGCTTCTAAATCACATAATGTTTTATCAAAAGAAGAATTTCCTATAGTGCAAAGATTTTTAAAACTCCCTGGATCTTTCAGTTTAGGAGGTAACTTCTTTTGTAAAATTATGCTACTCTCCTCAGTTAGCATCACCGTCTCATGTTCCTCCAATTTTCGCTTGTTCGATAAAATATCCTTAAAAAATTTAGCATATTTAGGCATATGTTCTAAAGCTTCAATAAGAAAAATATTAATATGCAATTTCTTAAAGATATTTAAAAAAATTTGAAAACTGATTATCAAACTTGTTCTTTTTAAGTCTCTGTGGAAAAGGAATAGGTGAATCATAAGGTGAATTAGGATAAGTGTCAGAATTAAACTCCCCTGAAATAATTTGGCTTGAAACTCCTTTATCCTTCTTAGAATGGTAATTGGCCCCCTGCTATATTTGTTACTCCACAATTTGCTCGATCTCACATTACTTTTCAACCATATTTTGTTCGGCAGATTGGGTTTGCAGCTGCTCAATTGTTATC
Source organism: Hemerocallis citrina (assembly GCA_017893485.1). Lineage (NCBI taxonomy): Eukaryota > Viridiplantae > Streptophyta > Magnoliopsida > Asparagales > Asphodelaceae > Hemerocallis > Hemerocallis citrina. Next base: position 78,601,745 of record CM030367.1, read on the forward strand.
CCACTTCTAAGTGTTATTGCTTTGACATGCTCCTTAGGATTAACCACTTTGTTACTAGGTAATGTTCCTTTCGTTCTTTCTGTAAGAATATTTGAAATTTGACCAATTTGAGCCTCAAGATTGCGAATTGAAGCTGTATTATTTTGTATCGCCAAATCTGTCTTTTGCATGTATTGCCCTCAAATGTCGGCTTCTTTTCATGTTGTTGAAAATTTTGTTGTGGTCTAGCTCATCCTTGATTGTTGCTCCAAGAAAATTTGGGGTAATTTCTCCATCCTGGATTGTATGTGTTTGCATAAGAACTGTTTTGCTTTTGAAAGTTTGGCACAAAATTTGCTTGTTCGGCATTTGATTGAGCAAAAAGATTTCCCACTTGGAAATCTGTACTTGGGTGATTTCCTGCACAAAAATCACAAATCATATTAGTTTGAATAGCATTAACATTCATATTACCTATTTGTTTAGATAAAATATCAACTTTTGCAGTTAAAGTAGTAATAGGATCAAGTTTAAAAACTCCAACCACTTTTCTTGATATTGTTCTCTCTGAAGACCACTAGTAATTATTAGTTGTCATCTCCTCTAAAATTTCTGCTTCGTGAGTTCTGCTCATTAGTGCACCTTCAGCTGCTGCATCTACCATAGACCGATTTGTAACTCCCAAACCATTATAGAATATTTGAATTTGCAGCCATTTCCGTAGTTCATGATGAGGAAAATTTCTCAATAACTCTTTGTACCTCTCCCATGCATCATATAAAGACTCAGTCTCAAATTGAGTGAATGTGGTAATATCATTCCTTAGTTTCGTTGTCTTTGTCGCCGGAAAATACTTTCTCAATAACTCTTTGTACCTCTCCCATGCATCATATAAAGACTCTGTCTCAAATTGAGTGAATATGGTAATATCATTTCTTAGCTTCACTGTCTTTGCTGGCAGAAAATACTTAGCTAGAAATTTTTGTGCAAGTCCCTCCCAAGTAGTAATAACACTCGGTGGTAGAAAATTTAGCCAAACCTTCGCTTTATCTCTTAGTGAAAAAGGAAAGAGTATCAATCTGATTGCATCATTTGATACTCCATTGTTCTTATAAGTGTCACAAATTTCTAGAAAGTTTGCAATGTGAACATAATGATCCTCGTGCGATAGTCCCCAAAATTGAACTGTCTGTTGAATCATTTGAATAATCACCGGTTTAATCTATATAACCAGACTCTTTATGCTTGATGTTGCTCCATTATGCGAGGGCATAGCATAGTCTCTCAAAGCCTTATTTTCTTCTCCATTACCCTCGTTTGTCATGATGATACACTTCTATGTCCTGAAATATTGCTATTAAAAAATAGAAAAACTAAAAATAAATATATATTAAAAAAATAATAAGAAGAAAAAAAAATCCAAATTAGTAACAATCTAGTTATTATCAATATCAATAAAAGAATAATTAGTCCCCAGCAACGGCGCCAAAAACTTGATGTGATAATATTTGCAAGTCTACAAAATCGCAACAAGTAGTATAAGTAAGTGAAAAAAGTGTCGAACCCATAAGAACTAATTATTTTATCGAGTGCCAAAATTACTAGATTAACTACTATTTGGAAGATCGAAATTTTAATAAATAAAGCAACTAAATTAATCTAAAGATCTAAACTAACAAAAAAGAACGAAAATATGAAATTTGGTTGTTTGTTAATGGCAAAATAAATTCTAGGGCTTTCGAATTCACCTAGTTAATCTAACATAATTTATAACTCCATGTGAATAAAAATATTATTTTTTCCAAGTTGTAGACCAAAATTTCCAAATTATTCAATATTATCTCTCAAACAATATCAAAAATATTCTCAATTAATTATTTATCATAGTTCATGCACAAATTACTAATTGAAAATTCATTAAGATCTATGAATTTCTTAACGGTCACATTAACAGCGATTCGCTCTTGTAACGGTGTTTAATTTTATTAATTCAAAATCACAAATTACCAATTCGGTCTCTTCACGATTTACTAAATCATACAAAAGTTGGTCAAACAATTGTAAGCATTAAGAACAAAAATCAAACACACAACCATGAAAAAATAGAAAAATAATATAAAATTAAAATTGTGTTCTCAAAACTAAGCTATATCAAAGTCCTAGAAAAATAAAATTAGTTCATAATAATTTTGCAACTAACAAACATAAACTTGGATTGCATAATAAAAGTTAGAAGAGAAGAAGAAAGAACTATGTTTTGTTGAAAAATCCAAGCCGAAGCTGCCTCGAAATCCGCGCTATTCTCTCTTTCCTCTCTCCTCTCGTTGCGTTCTGCTGCTTCTCTGTTCTCTCTCTTCGCTTTGATGTTGCTGACACGCTGACGTGGATGCCTCAATTTGCGTGCAGCTGCACCCACTTCCAGAGCCCACCTTCTCTCTCCCTGCTTTGATTTCCGTGCCGCAATACAACACCGCCTTTTTATTTTATTTTTTTTCTTTCTTTTCTTATGGTCCCTGGTCACGACTCACGCCCCCACCAACACATAGACTCTCCACCTTTCTCTCTGCCTTTCTTATATAGGATTAAATTAGGGTGGTAGGTAGGTTATATTATAATTAGGGTTAGTTTAAGTATAATTAGATAATTAATTAATTAATTTTAAAATTCATAGATTATAATTAATCTATTAAATTTTAAACTAATTAATTTACTAACCCTAGTTTAAATTCACTCAACTTTTAATATAAAATTTTATTCCACACCTTAATCGATCGAAATATTTTTTACTGATTCTTCCAACGGCCAATTCATAAAAATTTGTATTTGGGTGCTTGAATTTTGAAATCTTCATATTTATTCTCTTCCACAATGTCACGTAAAACGCCCACCTTTTGCATTTATCTATCTCATTCCTACAAAAACAAACAAATAAGTAATATTGAGTAGAAATAAGATAAATTTCAAAGAAATAAACGAGAACTTGCAATTTTAAAGCATAAAAAGAGTACTAAAATTTATATATAAGTTTCACTCATCAAAAAACTAATAAAATTTATGTAACATTGGAGATAATTATTTTTCATACAAATAGATAATAAAAAAGGACTGCTTGTGCAACTAATGACGCATTCTATTTACATCGAATAACGGAAATCTATTTAAGTACAAACCATTATGTAAAGTATCATTCAAAAAAGGCAATATATATTGGCTTGATACAGAATGAAGGTAGGATGACTTTTGCTACCAATGAATGCCATGGTTTGGTTAGTTTTATTCTAGATAGTTTTCTTTTAAGAAATTCTCCAGTTATGAAAAAATAATCAAGAATTTCAAGAATTCTATTTAAAGATCGGTGATACTTCATGAAGAAAATAATCCCCGGTTTAAGTTAATTTTTGAGACTTGATGATATTTTAAGAAATTCTTTATCAAACTTAGAACTTATAAGAAAATTTTTTTGATTTATTGCAAACAAAAAAATCTCGCAAAAAGAATAAGTTAATTTAGGAAAACATAAATATTCGGTGTTATCTTCAATCACTATTTAGAAGATGATTTTAAAACATAAAAATCAAATTGAAGTATCTAGAAACAAAGAATATTTGACACTTGAACAATTATTAATTTGACCGCTAAGTAGTTAGGAAGAAAAGGAGCCGATAAGTTGAAACTCTGTACTCATAAATTATAAAAATATGGTTGATGATCTCACAATTGTTTTCCATGATTTAAAAATTCTCTAAGGGTGAAGTCGGTTCTGTTTTCACTTATGTCCCTTAGCAAAATCATTGGTTACCATATAGCTTGTAGATAATGCATGTTTTGTCAAATAGCCAGGGCTTCCGCAAGTCCAACGATGTTGGAGTTCACTTGCACAACTCGACAAAAAAAACTTGCTTGTAACGGTTCCTCACCTATGCAATAATAGCCAAGTGCTGTTGATTTTTAGAATATTTTAGGCCGAGCAAATTCAACACTCAAGCTTTTCGTAATGTGATATTTTAGAGGTGCGTAACTTAATAAAATAAGTTAATAGCTGCATAAATATTTTTTTGAAGATTTATTTTAAAATAAAATAAGTCAATAACTATGTTATTATGTTTCTAGATAGGGTTTTTTGAATTTTAAATTTGGACATATTTTAAATTGAAATTCAGATAGATTTTTAAAAGTGAAGAGAGAGAAATAAGTGGTGAGTTGACTGTGCTCTTACTTTTCCTCTCCTTTTTGCTTTTTAAAATGGAGACATGAGAAAAATTATGAGATAAAAGTGGTCATAGCATAATATATTGTATAGATTATGTCAAAACCACTTTTAATTCAATGATTTTTCTCTGTAACAAAAATGTAGGGGGCAACTCCCCACATTTAGCCATCCAAATTTTGAACTGGAATCATATCCCTTAATCAAACCTTAAAAATCATACAATATTGTATAAATATTATTAAATAAAAATTTTTAAATTAGTTTTGCTGTTTTCTCTTTTTTTTAAATTTTTTGTGTAATATTACAAAAGTTTATAGTAGTTTATATTAAAAAAAGTGCAAAAAACAAAACTACCTCCCAACGTTTGAGCTTAATACAATATGCCCATATAACATTTGAAAAAGTACATTTAACCCATTTCTCCGTTAATTTAACCATTAAGTTAGAATTATTGAATTACATTTTTATCCTTACCCTTTCATGATCAAATATATTCTTCTTTTTCCTCTTTCTTCATTCTTTTTCTTCGTTCCTTTTGAGTTCATGTGGGTTCCTCTTTTGATTTCAAGGAGTTTCTTTTTTGAGTTCATGTGGTGGGTGGGGACTTACGATAAGGAAGGTGATGCGGAAGAGTGAGAGTTCCATGAAATCTGATCAAATATGTGTAACATAGTTTATATAATAAATTCATCTCAATGGCAACTTCTTATTGAGCCTGGAAAAGAAAAAAATGAATAACTCAGTATTATACTGTAGCAAAATATTGTTCACACTGAGTAGCATTCTCAAAATATTGTTCATAGGTCATCGAGCATATTGAAAATATTGTGGCAATAAAAAAGAAATAGTGAAATCCAATATCAGCTTACCTAGTCTAGTGGTATATGCAACCAACATGACTCAAACTCAAATGTGGAAACATTAATACTTAAAAACAATATCATGCACTCAATTAATGCTTAAGTAAGCAGTTTCAACGGCCATCAAAAATATACAATTGCAAGTATTCTTACTTCGAAAATGATGATCGATCATCAAACCCCCCAAGGATACCAGATTTTCTGATGAAATACCCGATTGGTATGTTATCTCTGAACTTTCCCTTTTCCAAACACATAACATATGGTCCAGACTCATCTGACATGTTAACTTGCGACACTAGTAAACTACACAAAGCACTTGTTGTTATATGCTAACTAACATAAGATTCCTTTGGAATATAATTGAATATGTATCTGTAGCCCAGACTGCCCAGTCTATTGAGATTCTTATCCATTCATTGGAAATCAAATATTAAAATTTCCATGAATTAACTAATACAACCCTATAATGACATATAGCTCACCAAGCAGGATGACATAGGCTGAACCCCTTGAGATCATTGCCAAACACTTCAGATGACAGATTTGGATCTTCCCACCAACATCATACAACACCAAGTTCATCGACATTTTGAGTCTTTCCAAAATAAATGGTAGCATAACCTACCACATCACAAAGCACTAAGTTTTATCTATGTTCCTATCTCACTTCGCAAAATACGCATCAACGATACACAACCAAACTACATCAACTCCTTCTAACTGCTTACCAATCAGAAAAGCGAAACATACCAGAAAAAGACAAGCACCCCATGATGCACTATTTCATACCATCAAGAATCACAATTCAATCAACAAAGCAACAAGAATAAATCACTACAATCATGAACATAAGCTCAAATTTCTGAAGTTTTCTGAATGATCTTTTAAAACCAACAACAAAATATAGTTCACTGGATGTTCTTCAACCCATCCATATAACAACAATCTCTCAAGGTCTAAAACCTTAATAATAGGAACTCTAAACAGATCATTTAAAAAGATTTGAATCAAATCCAACTCATTTCGCAGCTCAAAAACACCCATACTGCAACCAATATCTTCTGGGCAGCAAAAGAATACTTTGAAATCTTTAGAATCAATGTCCATAACACCTCTGACTATGCCAAAGAGTTCACATATAAATGTTTTGCCAGCAACTATTCCATGATAATGATTGAGCTTACCATCTATATATTCACTCATCTTGTTTCTTTTGCTCCAATTGCCACCATGATGAATCTCTAAAGTATAAGCTTTCGTTGTCATCTACATTAGATAGTAAAGCCAAGTTAAATAAAGAACAACCACAACCCATAATAAATAAATAACTATAAATACAGAAAACTAAATTCCCATTAAATTGGTCGTAGAATTTTTTGCTACAAAATTGCACTAGGCAGAAGATTGCATTCCAATTTAAATAAAATTGCATTAGGCTACAAAATTGTGCAAGATCTTGCTACACTATTGTTGCTGCTAATTTCTGTGTAGGAGCAAATATATGATATGAGTTCTTTTAAAAACAATAAAAAGCTGACCTTTTTGACTTTCACAGATATTGATTACTTTCCACTGATGTTGACTTCTGAATCTGACTTCTTTGCACTGTTGCATCTGATCTTGATGGTGAAAATCGCTCCGATTGACCTACAAAAAGTCTTTTTGACTTTCACCGATATTGACTGCTTTCAACTGATATTGACTTCTGAATCTGACTTGTTTGCATCGTTGGATCTGATCTTGATGGTGACGATCGCTCCAATTGACCTGCAAAAAGTCTGAAACACCGGGGTTGACCACAGCGATAGACCCTCCGGCGCTCAAGTTAGAACTCAAGAAAAATATGAGAGGGCTTTTGTGGAGAAAATACTCATTACCTTTTTATGGTGGGGGTATACGGTATTTATAGTCGCTTTGGGGGTCAGCTTCAAGATAATGATTTATCTCTATTTTTCGGTGTTTTTGGATTGAATCAGTTATCTCTTCTTCATGAAGAGATAAGAGTAGTTGAGAGGATTTGAGTTTTAAACTCTCCCCTAGATAATAGATATGGTTTTTGAACCGTCTCTTATAGATACCCATGAGTTTAAATTATTATTAAATGATCTGGACTCATTTCCATGAGGTTGTTATGACAACCCAGTGAGACAGATCCATTTTTTGGATTATTGGGCTTGAAAGAGACCTAATTTTCATTCATAGACCCGTTTACAGGTGATATTACTATTTTACCCCTAAGAGCTTTAAGATTCGTACCCAATTTAAATTGTCTCAATTTATTTCTATTTTTACTATATCACAAGCTCCCCACTCCCGAAGACTGAGTTTCACAGTCTTTGAGGAGTAGTTCACCTGTGTTTAATGGTTTACAGAACTTATCAGAGTTCTCGAGGAAGTTTAGATCTTTCTCAAGGCGTAGCGGTGTTATTGTGAGCTTTTTAAAATACCCAAAACTATTGTTAGAATTTTCTAGATTTTTAGTGATTTTTTCAGATTTTTCTTGATTTAATCACGACCGTTGATCACGATCGAGCATGGATCGGGAGACAGATTTTTTCTCTCCCTTTTCGTTTAATTCCGCTGTTGCTCGGCATGATGCGATCGTTCGGCGCATCCACATGTAGCGGTCAATGGTTGACTGTTGACTCTATTTTTTTTGCATCCCAGCCGTCGATCAAGATTGGGCGTGGATCCAGAGGAGAGCAATTTATCTCATTTTTCGATCAGTTTCCTGTCTGCTCGGTGTGCGTTAGGTGATCGATGAAGGTGTTCATTGGCGAACGATGCTGGCAAACAATGGGTAGAGCGTTGGCGAATGCTGCTGGCGAATGATGAGCCGAGCGTTAGCTAACGATGACGGCACACCCAAGCCGGTCCCACTTCGGCGATTCTTCCCCACCCCAAATCCACCCCATTTCTCCGTGGTTTTCGAATTAAATTGAGGGATAGGCTAATTGAAGGGTTCTCTACATCGTGGTAGCATCGGATTTTCGAAAGGATTTCGAAAAGGTAAATCCTAAATAATTTTATTGTATAAAATTGAGTGTGGTTAATTTCTTTTGAGTAGGAGTATTATGATAAGGAGATTAGAAGATGTTGGGAATAGTAGATGTGAGAAATTAGCAGATTATTGGAGCGTTTACAAGTTGCTAATAAATTAGGGTTTTGGGTTTGTAAAAGAGAATTGGATATGTGAGAATTATCTCTTTCATAGTAGTAGAATTTTAGTAGAACTATTAGAATAAGTTGGGGGTGATTTTAGTAATTGTTTAGGGATAAACATCCCGTAGGAATTTAAATATTACGTGCAACGCACGTGTCCATCCCAGACATTCGATAAAACGCCTGAGTGATATTAGAATTAGTGTTGTTATTTTCTGTGGTTGATTTGGATGTTTTGAGCCTTAATTGCTTTGAAACTTGATAATAGGAGATGTTAACGGCTTCGGGTGCGGGATGGAGAAGTGATGCTTCGAGTCTTCCCGGGCTGTTAGGTGAGTATGAATATATTTACGTATCTGTTGTTTTAAGAAAAAATTTAGTATAATATGAACGATTGGTATGAATTCTGGAATAAGGTATATGTGTACATGGGAATTGGTCTTCGATGTTGGTGTGCAATATGACGATTAAATACTCGTCTCTTGTGTATTGACATAAATTCATAGACGATGGATTAGTTATATATAGGGGGATGAGTTATATGTATATAAGGATGTCGGTATATGGTGAATTGATATGATTTTGAATATTCAGCGTGATGGTAATGTATTGTGTATATATATATATGTATATGGTGTTGTGATGTGTTAATCTACTGAGCGTATGCAAACATGTGAGAATGAGATAATAAATAGTACGGTATATTCATGATGTGTGAGGTAATGATCAAATAAATAAGACAGTACGGTTATGATGTGCAATAATTTTATATGTTAATTACAGTGATATTTCTTATACGTGATACATTGAAAGGGTAAGTGGGATGGTGATCATTGTTTATGTGTTAGTAAGTTCAAATAAAAGATGATATGCTATGATGATAAAGGGTGATGAAAATATGAAAAGAAAATGTTAATAGCAATAATTTCGGTTGACTAGAGTTGATACCCCAGGATAGACCTGGGATAGCAGATACCTCCGGATAGACTGGAGAGGGAGTTGATACCTCAGGGTAGACCTGAGAGAGAGTTGATACCTCAGGGTAGACCTGAGAGAGAGTTGATGCCTCAGGATAGACCTGGGAGAGCAGATACCTCTGGATAGACCGGAGAGAGAGTTGATACCTCAGGGTAGACCTGAGAGAGAGTTGATACCCCAGGATAGACCTGGGAGAGCAGATACCTCCAGACAGACCGGAGAGAGAGTTGATACCTCGGGGTAGACTTGAGAGAGAATTGATACTCGAGGATAGACTTGGGGTAAAATGAATATGATATGAAATGTGAATGAGAAAAAGAAGAAAGTACTTGGTGTAAAATGAAATGAAATGGTGAAGTAAGTGTATGGGTGGAAATGAATAAGTAAATTAATAATTGAGCTATTGGCTTAAGATGTAATGAGTTATCACCCAAGTTCTACTTGGGGTGCAGTGAAGATTACCCAAGCTATCTGCTTTGGGGTGCGGTGTATATTACCTAAACTATGTTTGGGGTGCAGTGTATTATTTGAAAAGAACGAGAGTTAATGTGAATTGTATTATGAGACGAAAAATGAAAAGTAGAATACCTTGTGCTGTGAAATGAAAATGAGAAAGTGACAATAGCGTATGACAAGAAATGAATATGAGAAAGTGGAGAAAGCAAGTGTATTATGAGTTAAGAATAAAGAATAAATAAGTTAATTATGAGATGAGATTCAGAAAATACGAAAAGTGTATTAATATGAATTAAATGAAGAAATTGTGTTATGATAATGAATACGGAAAGTAGAGGGTATGCATTATGCATCTTATAAATGAAAGTGAAGATATAATGCGAGAGTGGTCACGAAAATGATTAGTAAAAAGAAATATGTTGTGTTATGAATTTGTTGTACCTTGGAAGTGTGTCGAGGAACTACTCGCCCGCTATTTTCGTGGAAATGGTGGGAACTACCTGCTTTGGCACAACTTTCAGGATGAATGGGTGAGTTGTTAATATGATGCCGGTATTGTAGGTTGGAAATAACAAGTGAAGTTAATTGATATATGTGTTATAAGGGAAAATGAAGGTAAGTTATAACAATTGATGAGTTTGATGATGAGTATGATGATGTATTGAGAGTGTAAAGAAGATAGTTGTAATGTATGATGAAAGTAAAAGTAATGTACTGTGAGACGTGATGATATGTGTTATAAGAAATAAATGAATGCGGTGTTATGTAATATGAGAATGAAAGTTGATGTAGTACGAAATATTATGATAAGTGTTGTAATAAATGACTGAATGTGGTATTATGAGATTGACCGCATGTGGACATATGCTCTGAATGCGAATGGATGTAACGAATTATGGTAGAACAATTCTATGTGATAAAATACAATAATTTATGATGGAATAAATGTGAAGTTTCGAGAGGAGAATAAATATGATGGGAATAAGTATCCGCGTATTGCAAGATTGATGAGTGTGATGTTATGTGACATGAGAAGGAGAAAGAAAAGGTTTATGAATGAAGATGATTATGAAAGAATATGAGTCGTGAGTTCGAAGATGCAAATGAATGGTAAATGAATTGCGTGGCTAAATAAATGTGAAGAAAGGTCGCAGTGACCCTACGTGATTATTATGAAAATAAAGAAATGATGAGGCGAGGGTAATTGTGAACAGATGAGTATCTGTGTTGGAGAATTCAAAATGAAAAGTACCGGGATGTGAATTAATGTGTTGCTTTGTAATTGAGTATGAATTGAAGGAGTTGTATATATATATTTATATATATGTAGTCATATATTAATATGATGCATTTAGCGAAGGGTGTGATGTTATGGATATATATGCAGACGGATGTAGATTTGTCGAGTACTTGATACAAAGTGGTATTCTTGATGCTTTAATGTTCAGATTCAGGTTGAATCTTCTTACCTTGATATTTGTAAGTTTAATTTATTTTCCTTATATAGTTTGATTTATTTATTAGATTAGTGAATTATACTCATACCAGAAATGGCTAACCCCTTAGTGTTTGGGGGGTTAGGGAGTTCCTGGACTACCCTAGATCCCCTACTGTTACAGGTCCTCAGCAGTGCAGAGGTGAGGCGTAGATTTCGTAGAGTGAAGTTATTTACTTTAAATTTTATGTATAAGTTCAGTTATGTGAATAGTAGAATGTATGGTTTAAATTGTAATTTGAATGTATAAGCATGTAGATGATGATGATGAGTATAGTACGACGTGGTATGGTACGTTTGTGACCCGTACCCACCTCGTTGTCGTGTACCGGGCTCTGTGGTAGGTTTTACAAAGGTTATTCTAAAATTTTTACCTCGTTTTCAAAGAAATTTATGGTTTTTATTTGATATTTGATATTCTAGTATGAGTTTGGCCCCCAGAGCATGATATTATATTGCCTGCGTGATTCTGCTCATTTTGGCCTGAGGAGCCCATGATATTATTGCGTGTGATGTGAGCTATGGAATTTAGCGCAGAATTCCGTAAGCTTTTTGTGTTTCGGGACAGAAATTTCAGGGGAAACTCGGCAAAAATTTTATTTGAAATATACTCATCTTAGTTTATGTTTAAAGTGATATAGAAATTGAAATAATTGATTTTGGAGAAAAAAAAAAGAAAAAAAAAATTTGGGGCGTTAGAATTTTGTGGATGAAACAAACTTTATTGGATTATAGTATTTCATTTTCAAAATCTGCTAGAATGTGTGATAATACCAGTGCTATTAATCTATCTAAAAATCCGGTTCAACACTCACGTACAAAACATATTGATATTCGACATCATTTTCTACGTGATCATGTTTTAAAGCGAGATATAACTTTGGATTTTATTTCTACTGATAAACAAGTAGCAGATATATTTATCAAACCACTTAAGGAAGACACTTTTATCAACTTTAGAAGAGAACTAGTAATTTTCTATTTTCATGACATTCCTTAAAAATTTATTTTGTTTAAGTCGACTTAAAGTCTTTTTCAGTCGACTTATAAAGGATTTTCATTGTTCTTATTATTGCTGAATCTTGTGTTCTGGACAGTCGACTATATAAGTAACCAGTCGACTGACAGAAGTTTTACTTGATGTATTTTTAATTTTCAACTATGTTTTATGTATTTCACTTCTATGTAGTATTTGCAACCCTGTACTTCATTTTCTATGTATTAATTTGTTACTGTTATGCAATGCTTTTGTTCATCATGCAATGATTTCCATTATGTTTTGTTTCTTCCCTCCTACTATTTTTTTGTTTTTGTTGATGACAAAGGGGGAGAAAATGCTTGTTTTTGGTGCATGCTTCGTCTTGTGCATGTTTTTGCACATATTATTACTTGTGTGCTTATTGTACATTAGTTAGGGGGAGCATACATGTTTATATTTTATATATCTTTCAATTTTGTATGACTTCATGATAAGTAATTGTTATTATTATAAGTTATTGTGTTGTCATCATCAAAAAGGGGGAGAATGTTGATTCTTGGTTTTGATGACTACAACACAATACAGAGTTGTTCTATCACATATCTCTTGTAGGGTGTATCAAAGTCAATACCATGGTCAAATAGACAAAGGCAAAACAATCCAATGAAGCTTTCAAGAGTAATTGATCAAGCCACAAAGATTTAAGTTCAAGCCACATTTGATCAAGCAAGCTTCAAGACATAACGACAAAGGCTCTAGCTCAAGCTAAAGACTCAAGTTCAAGACAAGATTCAAGTGCTGCAAATGTTTTGTAAAAAGTGTTGTAATATTGTAATTTTCATTATTTGAGTCTTAGAAACTTGTAATAGCCATGTCACACACACACTCACACATACTTTTTAATAAAGGAGTGTTTTACAAAATTAAAATGTCAAAACAAGCTTGCATAAGTTCAGCTGTTGAGTACCAGTCGACCGTTCGTTGGAACCAGTCGACTGTCATAGTACAAAACTTCTGAACCCATACAAGCTCTGGCCAATCGACTCATTATGGCAACCCAGTCGACTGTTCAAGCCGTTTCGACAATTTTCTGATTTTAAAAATTGTTTTTCAAAATCAAATCTTTTACTGCCGTTGTATGGCAGTTGGGATTCAACCTCTCAACGTCCAAACGTTTCTAACTTTATAAAAAGAGTATAGAACTCATTTGGCAAAGGTTACAACTCAATTCCAAGCATTCCTTTAAGTTTCAAGCTTTTTGTTTTTGAGAAGAACAAGCATTTCAAAAGCATACAAATTGTCTGAGTCTTGGTTCTCTGAAATTCAGTCTAGTATAACATCGAATTCGTTTTAGACTAATTTCAAAAGTTAACCTGATAGCCACTATACAAAAGCACAAATCAGAAACAAGGTTATAGGTTATTGTAAACTCTTTTTGTTGTTGTTTTTCGCTCTCGGGTTGTGAGAGTGGTCATCTCGGTTAGAGAGTAGGGCTCTTGGTTGTAGAGTCGGTTTTTCACTCTTGGGTGTAGAGTGGGTTTGCTCTCTCTAGTGGTGAGAGAGGTCTACGGGTTCGATCCTCTTCAGTAAGATACTTTTCTACTCTGACGCAACAGTCGATTGTATCTCTATTTGCAGTCGACTGGACAGTTTGAAAAGTTCAATTTTTAAAGTAATTTTTTAAACCACACTATTCCCCCCCCCCCCTCCCTCTAGTGTTGTTTGTCTTGCCTACAGGATCTAAAAGAGGTGCCTCGGGAGGCACGAGGGTCTGTTCTCTCCACTGTGTTGTGCAGGGGGTTCATTTCTTCGGGAGCCCCCGGTGAAGCTCTTTGGAAGGGGGTTGAGTAGGCTATTCCGGATGAAGAGGTTGATCCACTTGAAAGGTAGGAAGGACTTCCTCATGAGGAGGAGGTGGAGGAAGTGGGTTGACTCGTCGGCTTGAGGCCCCTGCCTTCTCTTTTTCCTTTGGAGGCATGGCTAAAAACGGTTTTTACCGGCGAAGTTTGGTCAGATTGCTTATTGAAGTTCCCAGACACGGCGCCAATCTGTTGCTACTAATTACTATGTGGGAGTAAATAGATGATATGAGTTCTTTTAAAAACAATAAAAAATGTCCTTTTTGACTTCTATCGATATTAACTGCTCTCAACTGATGTTGACTTCTGAATCTGGCTTGTTTGCACCATTGGATCTGATCTTGATGGTGACGATCGCTCTGATTGACCTGCAAAAATTCTTTTTGACTTTTACCGATATTAACTGCTTTCAACTGATGTTGACTTTTGAATCTGACTTGTTTGCACCATTGGATCTGATCTTGATGGTGACGATCGCTTCGATTGACCTGCAAAAAGTCTAATACACCGGGATTGACCCTGACGAAAGACCCTCCGTCGCTCAAGTAAGATTTCAAAAAAATTATGAGAGAGCTTTTTTGGAGAAAATACTCATTACCTTTTTTATGGTGGGGTAAAGGGGTATTTCTAGTCGCCTTGAGGGTCAGTTTCAGGATAATGATTTATCTCTACTTCCCGGTATTTTTGGATTGAATCAATTATTTATTCTTCATAAAGAGATAAGAGTAGTTGAAGGGATTTGAGTTTTAAACTTTTCCCTAGATAAGAGATATGGTTTTTGAACTGTCGCTTATAGATAATCATGAGTTTAAATTATTTTTAAATGATCTGGACTCATTTGCATGAGGCTGTTATGACAACCCAGTGAGACCGATCCGTTCTTTGGATTATTGAGCTTGAAAGAGGCCCAATTTCCATTCATGTACCCGTTTATAGGTGAAGTTACTGTTTTACCCCTGAATGCTCTAAGATTCGTGCCTGATTTGAACGACCCCGATTTAATTCTATTTTTACCCATATCAACTATAATGGTGCAAGATCTATTAAACTACAATTACACACATACATGCATGTAGATATATAGAGCAAAATTTTGTCGAAGCATCCAGTCCAAAATTATGTAAGAAATGAATTTGTCAGTTCAAGTGGGTAGCAAGTATTTTTTTAGAAAAAGAAGATGAAGATGTAAAACCCTATAATGCCATTGCCAATGACACTCGAGATATCAGATGTAAGCTTTCCCATTAAGGGCATATTGATCTTAGATCAAAAGAAAAAAATGGCTGCCCACAACCCATATTTCAGCAACCCCAAAAGGACACTAACATTTCAAGAAGCAATTAAGGAATATTAGCATTATAAAGTCGTAGGTACTGATCCCAAAACTAACCCAAACTTTTTTTCCTGCTATCAACTTCTCTTTCAGTTGACATTGATTTTCAAAACCCTAGAATTTGGGGAAGAAGAAGAAAAAAGAAAGGAGGGTTGAGCAACTTACTGTCGACCACTGAACTCTTGATAATCAGTGTCGACTGCCCCGTCCGCTGTGGCCTGTCCGCCGGCTGTGGTCTGTTAATGGAGAAAAGATTGAAGAGATTTGATGATGAAAAGGTAACAGTAGAAAGGTAATTCAATTCTAACTTAATATATGAGGTTAAGTTAATGGAGGATTGAGTTAAATGTAATTTTTCAAATGTTATATGAGCATATTGTATTAAGCCCAAGTTGAGAGTACTTTGTTTGTTGCCCTTAAAAAAATCCAATCAAATTATGCAGAGTCCCGTTTGTCAAAGCTTTTGGCCCTTCAGAGCATCCACAGTCGTTTGCTATATTTGCCAATTTTTCATTTTTTGAGAAATGATGGTATGTAGTCGTTTGCTATTTTGCCATAAAATGGCAAAGTTGTTACAGTTCGTTCTCATAAATGAGAAACGAAATTGGATTCTCAAATTATAGGGGACGGAACATGTTGTGTCGTCCCAATTATTTTAAATTTTTTTAAGTTGATCGGACGACACATCTTGTGCCGTCCCAAATTTATTTATTTATTTATTTTATAAAAAAAGAGGTCAGACGATACATGTTGTATCCCCCCCCCCCTTTTTTTTAAATTAAATCCTTAAACGGGACATATTGTCCCATTTGATCACCAAAAGTGATCGGACGGGACAACATGTCCCGTCCCATAAGGATTTTTTTTTTTTTGTAAATGAATTTTTTATTCCAATTTTGCCCTCCAACGTCACTTTTCGTTTAAAACTCAAACGATTATATTTTTTCAGACGTCTATATTGGATCAAATGTCTATTTAATCTTCAGTGACTACATATTCACTCACCTCATATATAAATATTTAGCTAACATCATCAACAGAGTGTACAAATTTTAGGGAAAAAAAAGATCAACCAACTCTTCCAACCGAGAGCTTACTGTGAGAAATATATTTCGACAAGAATGACAACTAGGGCAATCACTCAAGATCCTACCATCGATGCGGACCATTCATGTAATGCCCCGCCCCAATACTCAGACAATTTTTATTATTTTTAGAAGACAAATTAGATACTATGTACTACAACTGCCTACCACAGGATGACTCTCAAAAGGTGGTTAACCAATTAGGTGACTCTTGATCATAGGCAATTTTATTTATACTCAATTAATTTTTGTCTACTCTCGATATGGGATTACTTTTTCAAACATATATCTTTTTATTTAATCAAATCCCATGCACACCTAGAGTAGTCCCGTGGGCCCTACTCCAAAGTGCCACGTCACCACCGAAGCACAGAAAGCTTCTGTCTTCACAAATCAGAATTCGGGTGGGCCCCTCCGGAGGTGACATCATCACCTTCCCAATAACACAACATGCTGTGTTATCGGAACATGGGCCTCCCCTATCTTTTTACCTTTTTCTCTTTCCACATATTATATATATATATATATATATATATATATATATATATATATATATATATATATATATATATATATATATATATATATATATATATATATATATATAGATAGGGAAGGCTTCGGTTGAGCACTACTCTAGTGCTCACTGCGTGAACACTAGGCCTTCGGGTGTTCATATCGAAAATCCGAACCGTTCACATTGATCTACACATCTAAATTAGTCTAAAAATGTAAAATCAAATCATTTGAAATTCATTTGCCCATTCATTGAAGTGTTACAAAATTGTATGGCTGAAAATCATTGTTTTTATAGTCACATGATGGATGGGCAAATGAATTTCAAATGATTTGATTTTACATATTTAGACTAATTTAGATGTGTAGATCAATGTGAACGGTTCGGATTTTCGATATGAACGCCCGAAGGCCTAGTGTTCACGCGGTGAACACTAGAGTAGTGCTCAACCGAAGCTTTCCCTATATATATATATATATATATATATATATATATATATATATATATATATATATATATATATATATATATTATACTTTTTCGGATCCTCCTTTCTAGCCGATGTGGAGCAGAGTATCCTGCCAGCGTACTGTGATCCTCCTGCTAGCGTACTCGCCCCTGGTCTCTCTACCAGCGTACTGACCTCAGCCAGGCATACCTCTCCACACCCGGGGTTGAAAGTCATCTCTGATATCATTTGTAACGCCCCGCCCCAATACTCAGATAATTTTTATTATTTTTAAAAGACAAATTAGATACTATGTAGTACAACTGCCCACCACATGCTGCCTCTCAGAAGGTGGTAAACCAATTAGGTAACTTTTGATCATAAGCAATTTTATTTATACTCAATTAATTTTTATCTACTCCCGATATGGAATTATTTTTTCAAACATATCTCTTTTTATTTAATCAAATCTCGTGCACACCTAGAGTAGTCCCGTGGGCCTTACTCCAAAGTGCCACGTCACCACCGAAGCACAGAAAGCTTCTGTCTTCACAAATCAGAATCCGGGCGGGCCGCTCCGGAGGTGACGTCATCACCTTCCCAATAACACAACATGCTGTGTTATCAGAACGTGGCCCCCCTTTCTTTTTACCTTTTTCTCTCTCCACACACACACACACACACACACACACACACACATATATATAATCCTTTTTCAGAAATACGGGGTATTACAAATCAGGTAGCCAATTTTGGAATCGTATATTCAACACATTTAAAGCTATATTAGGCACTCCAACCGATCAAACATCGAATTCGCTTAGTAGTAGATTTCACATTATCTCCAAAGATGTGTCTCTATTTGTTGCTAAACTGGCGAGTGTAACAAACAGAGCTGCGAGCGGAACCAACGAGGCCGATAAGGTATGCTGATTTGAAAAAATTCTTTTATTTATTTTAAATGTATTGTTCAAGTTAAAAATTATTGTTTGTTGTTTTTTTTATAGATACGGGAAGCAAGAACCGAATATATGCATTCAACTGGGAAAGCTTTCCGATTTGAAGAATGTTATCAATTACTGAATGATTTGCCAAAATTTTCTTTACGTACCACACATGTGTTCGAATATGGCCCGAGTTCACAATCATCTGATGGTGGTAGCAGTCAACGTGCGCCCATAAATGTTGACTCTCCCAACTTGGAAGTAGCGCATGGCGGTGAATCGTCTACACCTCTCTCCTGGCCACCTGGACGCAAAGCAGAAAAAAGAAAGGCCAAAAATAAAGCGGATGGTTCTAACGAAGCTATGCTTGAAAAGACCAGAAAATTTAACTCCTTCTATATTGAGACACAAGAACGTAGAATACATGCGACGAAAATGAAACTTGCATTGAAAAAAAAAGATCAGGATATAAAAGAGCAAATGGAGGAAGATCGAATAATGGGGTTGGACTTGAGTCAATATTATCACGATCAACGTTATTATTTCATTTGTAAACAACGTCAAATAATGCAAAAAAGATGTTTCATTAGGGATTGACATGTAAGTCTAGTTAGTCTTGTACGAGTTAGAACCTATTAAAAAGGAGGTTTCATTAGGGATTGTTATGTATCCATTTCATTATAACATTCTTATGTACTGTATGCCTAATTTTAATTTAATTGTATTATATTGTTTCTTTTTAATTGAATTTTACCTTTCCAATTGCACAGTACAATATATAAATTTGTATTCCACATGAGCCTAAAGTTACGATTACATTATGCCTACTTTTAACAACCATTGCAAAAATTGGGTTCATACGTCTACATGATAATCAAAAGATACGATTACATTAAGAATACTTCCATCATTGAAACATGAAACTAAATTGTTCCGTTAATAAAAAAAATTACAAGGCTAAATAAAAATTTGATCTTGTATTACATTTGTCAATCGACATCCCCAAATTCGTTTTAATATGATCAACTAGATCTTGACGCAGTATATGATGTTTATGTCGATCATGTAAAACAACGTTGCGTGCCATACGAGCTGTCTGTTCACTTGGAGAAGTTATATTAGGTGTTACCGCTGTAGTTGAGGGACTTTGTTCGAGTCATAATCATGTACATCTTCTTCTCGTTCATCCTTAACAATCATATTATGTAAAATAATACAAGTCTTCATTATATAAGACAGACTTTCTACATCCCACATTCTAGCCGGCCCTTTCACTATTGCAAATCTAGCCTGTAAAACCCCGAAAGCACGTTCGACGTCTTTTCGTGCACCTTCCTGCATTTGAGCAAACTTTTTCTTCTTTTGTGTGTCTGGTGCAGGGTAGGTTTTTACTATAGTGGCCCATGGAGTAATGATGATTGTTGATAATATAATTCGCTGGAGGTGCACAATCATTAAGAATATCATTAAATAATGTAGATCGGTTTAGTATGTAAAAACCATTATTGCTGCCCGGCATTCCAAAAAAAGAATGCCAAAATCAAAGATCATAGGACGTAACTGCTTCTAGTATTATTGTAGGCTCACGTGCATAACCTGTATATTGGGCATGCCAAGCTGTAGGCAATTTTTCCACACCCAGTGCATTCAATCTGCACTACCCAACATACCAGGAAATCCACGAGATTTATTCTCTTCGAGGAGTCTATTTACATCATCTGCATTGGGTTTTCTTGTATATTGCGGACCAAAGTATTCACAATTGTAATACAAAATCTACGTACCGTGTTTGGCACTGTAGTTTCCCCAATTTTTACATATTCGTCGACTACATCAGCAGAAGATCCATGCGCTAAACAATGCATTGCAGCTGTTAATTTTTGTATAGAAGACAAGCCAATAGCGTTTGTAGCATCTGCCCGTTGTTGGAAGTATTGATCATACCCAATGCATGCTTCAAGTACCCGATTGAATAGAACCCTTCGCATTCAAAATCGACGACGGAAAATACTATCAGGGTAAACTGAATTATCGCAGAAATAATCCCGCATCAAACGGTTGTGGCCTTCAACTCTTTCACGGCAAATATAACGGCGATGCATATCTCGTTGTGAAGCAAGATTACCCAAAGCTCTTTGCTGCATGCTTTTGTTATACATTATTGCTATATCATCTTCATGATCCAATTCAATGTCTGAGTTAGTGGAGGTTGAAGAAGAAGAGAAATGAGACATTTAGTGGCGTAGGTTGTAGATCTCAGAATTTGACGAATAAGTTCACGTGAAACATACAAACAAAAAAATGAAAAGTTGATTGGAAATTCCTTGGTTCACGTGAATTGACCAAGCTTGGGGCAAAAAAAATCATTCCATGAGATTCCCACAAAAAATAATAACTTCAGATGTCTTACATGATTTATAAGATAATACCCAAAATACCCCTACAACTTCCTTTGTATAAATTAACACAAACTAACAATATTACTAATCATACTGGGTGTTAGGTACAAATGATGGTGTACATGTGGAATCTTCTGAAGTTGATAATTGTGTCTGCCGCAATGTAGAAGCCCGATGCGTTGATACCGATTTCCTACCTGAAACTGCTATCGGGGGAACTGATTCTCGTAGCACCATTTCATCTGTTATAAATTTCTTTAATAGACAATTATTTCTTGAAAGTTCCTGACACTGTCTGTACAACTCCTCCTACAAATGAAGTGGTGATATAAAAAAATAACATTAATGAACATAAGCACACTCAAGAAATAAAAAATAAGTCAGTTAATTACATATGATTGATCGCCGCGTGGTTCAAACTCAAAAGTTTCCTGACCAAGGTTTCTTGTCGTTGTACCGCCCCTGAATAAGGGTGCTTCAACTATGGGCTCACCATAAAATGCTGGTCTCTCAAGCAGCGGTTGTGTTGGATATTGCGAGGGCAACCAAAAATGAGGTGCTGAAAATGGCAATTGAGCAGATGGATCACTGCAACTAGTTGCCCATATGAAATCAACGTTAGCTCCATGCGAGAGATTCGACATAATAGGACCAACTGATACCTTAGCCCAATACTGATCATACACACTCTGTGGAACATGACAGACCAGTGTAGAAGCATCAATAGGGTTACAGAACTCATGCGGTTTCATTCGAGACATAGTAGTAGGAGGATTTGATGGGGTAGCAATAACCCCAGTTATTTGCCGATAACATCGATCATCGAGATACCAAACCCCCTACATGAAACAATAATTACCACTAACAATCATAAGTAAAATAAGTATTGGAACAATAATTTTATAAAGTATTACTTGACTGCCATATTGGAAGATAACACGGTAGCGGGATAAGATGATCGCACATTGAATATCATACTCGTTCTCATATGACGATTCATTATATGGTTGTTATATAATAGATGTTGATGATCTCATCTCCAGCTGACTCCGGGCCATGGAGATATTGTAACGAATCAAATCAGTTCTAATTTGATCCAAATTTTTGCGATTCCACCGTGCAATTTTTGGTCTAATATCCGCATTTTGTAAATGAATTGCAAAATCTACGGTTCTATCACTTATCGGTGTACAAATGCTTGTCTATTCATATGCCAGTACTGAAATAAAATCATAATATTAATATGTATTATTAATAATCCAAATACTTATATTTGGTATTTTAGATATTGTTACAAAATAATAATAATTATTTTGTAAGATTACCTAGAGTACTTGCCACGGGCCGTTAAATGCAGTTTTAGTTTGCTACCTGAATCCAGAGACATATATAGCAATGCCAATGTCGGACTTCCCCAATCATGCGTGCCAACTAGATTCAGATCTTCAAAAGCAGTAAGGAAACCACATCTCACTACTGAAGAAGCATTGGGCAGAAGAAACTCACCAACAAAGTATAGGAAGAAAGCTCTGGCAACTTTCATTGTCACTTCAAGATCTAGCATAGCGGCATCGATCCATTCTTTCTGAAAATACTTCTTTAAGAACGAGCAGCGTATACCGTGTGATTTCCAATATTCCGGTATAATTTCTGCGAAGAACCTAGACTGGACAACATCGAAGGTGTATGCATCATCGTTACACGGCGGTACATCACCGACTCCAATAGATAATCCCGTTAGCATTGCCTAGTCTAACGGGGTAAATCCCAACTCACCATCTGAAGATGGAAAGTATGGGTCGTGTCCCACCATCTGAAGATGGAAAGTATGGGTCGTGTCCCACCATCTCTCAACCAAAGCCTCAACAAGGCGCGCCGAGGACTTCTCTGTATCGATAGTAAAAAAAGGGTCCAGCTGGCACTGTCGACCAAATGCTTGATTAGAGGGACAGAGCAAACTAGCTTCAAAGCTTTTATCGGCCCCTTCCAATTTCCTCTGAATGTAACAAATCCACCGATAGGTTGCTCGATAATCAGCTTATGTACGTGTTGTCCATCATCGACTACTCTGACCTACTCCGATGGATCACTATAATTCACAGACGCAGTTGTTTCTTCTTAACTTCTGTTTTGTGATTGTGCGGATTCTGACCAACGTTTAGATTTGACTTTCCCAATAAATCTCTTGATTGTTGAAGACATTTTTTTATTCCTGAATGTTGAACACAATGAGAATTGAGAGGCGGAGAGAAAAATTTATGAAGAATAGGATGAGAAGAGAGGAGACCACATTCTGAGTTCGGAGCTACCTTGCAATTTATAAGCTTTCAAAATTAAACACAAAGGGTAAATAAGTCATTTTGCGTCAAAAGCATGGGAAACCAAATCATTTGCCTTTAAAAAAGACCAAAAATAATCCCACGCCAAAAAAATGCCCCCCTAATTCACGGACGGGACAACATGTCTCGTCCCACCATTTTTTTTTAATTTTAAAAAACCCAAGAGATGAGACATGTTGTCTCGTCTCTCTTAAAAATTTCAAAAAAAATTGCGGGACGAGAAAACATGTTGTCGCATTTTTAAAATTTTTTTTGAGAGAGACGAGACAACATGTCTCGTCCGATGCGTTTATTTTTAAATACATAAACAGATGATACATGTTGTACCGTCTAACTATAAAAATGAGAAAATTTTAGCAAACCACTACTGAGACATAATCCATATTTCCTATTTCTATACATGCCATTTTCTCAAATATGAGTAACACCAGTGTGGATGCTCTCACAAACCTCGCTCTCTCTTCCTGTCTCTCTTAGATACTCGTCTCTCTGTCTCCCTCTCCCTTTCCCTCCCTCCCACCCACTCCGAGCACGAATGTCTGTATGAGCCTAAGGTACCTTTTCTCTCTCTCTCTCTCTCTCTCTCTCTCTCTCTCTCTAACCCCAATTCACTAGTTTGCCCCCAAATTTGCTCTTCGCCATCTTCTTAGATTGGGGGAAATTAAGGATCTAGGGTTGGCGGCCGTTCAGTTTTCTGCAATTGACTCCCATATTTCATAGGAATTTTCAAAACCCAGTTCTTTCAATTTCAAGAACTAACCTGTTTGATTCACCTTTAAAAAGTTATGTACTTTACTATCTTGATTCTTGAAAAATTCATCCTATCAATATCTTGTAATTGTACACACTTTAAATCAAAGGATTGATTATTGAGCTATGCAAGAATCGAGATACTGATGTGATAAATCTTGTGATTGTTGACTTAAAATTTGCGGTAGGTACTAACTTAGTGCCCTGTTTTTGGACGAGAGAGGGGGATTGGAATTATAGTAAAATGTTGACCCATTGGCGTCGTCCTCCAAACTCTTATAGACATAAATATAAAATTTCTTCTGTTTTTTTGAGGAAGAAGCTCGTTAATAATAAGAGAGGGTTGATGTCGAGCAGACAAACAATCACAAAAGTTTGTCGTGTCCTCTGCAGATATTTGTGTACTATATTAGGCATAAAGAATATACATCCCCCCCTCCCCCCCCAAAAAAAAAAAAATCAAAAAAAATAAAATAAAAAAAAAATTTATGTCAGCATGGTACATTTCAGTATCGTTGCAAATCATAACTAAAAATAGAAAGATACTAAATTTGCAATTCTCTACCTCTTGTGATAAACATAGAACATGTGTTTTATACTATTGATGGAATTTCTATTAGCCCGAAAACTGAGTTAGAGGGGGAAATTACTATTACAATGAGGTATAGCTAGTTACTTATACAAGCCCACATTGAAGAACTGCTAAAATTTATAGATTATTAATTTATCATTCTTTCTGAACGAGGACACCACAAAAGAATGTAATATGTGTCATTAGATAAGCGGTAGCATGCATTTGTATTTGATTCTCAGATATTTGGTTATACTAAAAATCCTAGCAAATACTTTGTTTGTAACAGGTGAAATGGGTTTGCAACATCAGCACTTCTTAGACTCATTATTTGATCCATGGGCTTAATTTCCCTTCCAAAATTTTGCCTATGTTTATCTTAGAGATAGAACATTAAATATCTGAGTTGAGTTGGCAATTTGGGTTGGACCAATTGCGTACTACCACTTTTTGTTGTCGCCACAAGACCTGGGAGGAAGAGGAACTTACCTCCACCCTCCCTGTGTCTGGATAGTATTCTTTGGTTTTATGCATCATCTTCTTGGTGCTGTCTAGCAAATAATTCTCACCATGAAAAATAAGGTACTCTTCTGCTCAGCTTTTCCTGCTTTCTTTTTTCTTCAATGTGCACATAAATTTTGAGTTCTTAGTGTTTAGATTTTGTGAGCATGCAACCAAATCTCATCCCTGCATCTCTTTGGCTGGCAGAGCAGCAGTGTCGGGTATGTATTTGAGCAGCTGCTGCAGCAGGTCAGCGACCACCCAGTAGAATTCCAACTTCCTGATTGGCTGAAGAAGGACAAATCCATGCCTTATACCTTCATCAAGCGCAGTATCCTTCACAGACATTCATTTTAGCTACCCTCCTCCCTTTTTTCTTCATTTAATAAATAATTTCTTTCTTATTTATCCCGTCATGTTCTTGAATTTGTATTTTGATATGTTCATTTGTTTTTATCAACTTGAATTCAATGTTCAATATTTGTTACCATCTTTCTCCTTCAGTTAGATTCCTTAGTTGTTCTAGATTAGTATCTTTCTTCCTCCTTTTATATTCTTTTTTGCTCGAGGAGAATTTTGGAGGCTTGTCCTTTGGAGGTATGCATCTGATAAATATGTGGAGTTTCTCTGCTGCTAGATACATGTCTAGGTTCTTTGACAAACCTCTCTGGCAGTTATATCCACTGGTCGAGAATCTAGCCCAACTGAGGCACATGGACTACATTTATGTGATCAATCATTCAGGATGTATTCTGCAGTGGCTGCATCCTTCAGCCTAACCGCTTAATTTACGCCTGAACCATCACATGTGATGGTTTTTGTTGAATTAATTGTGATTGATACAGAATGCATCAACATCAATAGGATAGACCAGGGAGAAGTAAAAAACAAAACCAAAGTAGAGTATCTTATTGTTCAATGCTTGATTTTATCTTTGACTATCGACAGATGTGTACCTCACCAAAAAACCCAAAAAGCATGGAGATGATGATGGCATATTCTGTTCCTGTACTTCTTCAGGACAGTCTGCTGTCTGTGGTGCTGATTGCCTTTGTGGGTAAGAAACTTCTGTATTGTCATGTAAAATTCCAGCATAATTTGATGGCGATTTTATATGACACTACGAGCATTTCCTAAAGAAAAATTACATTGTTCTTCATATTTTACTAGATTTTGCACAAACCTGGCTCTATATTATCTGATTAGTATCTATTTTCCTCCACTCTTTTTTCCCCACAGGATGCTTTTTTCTTGCTGCTCTAGCAGTTGCAACTGTGGCGATTTATGTGTCAATAAACCATTTCAGTTCCGACAAGTGAAGAAAATGAAATTAGTTGAGGTATGGGCCTGAACAGTTGAAACAAATTACATCACTGCATTTGATAGATATTTAAATGCGATCCTTAGAGCATCCACAATCGTTTGCTAAAAAATATGACAAAATGGCAAATGAAATTAGCAAAATGAGAAATTGCCTGCAACGGTGCTTTGCTATAATTTTGCCATTTTTTTTTCTTAAGCGGACGAGACAACATGTCCCATCTCACTTTAATTTTTTAATATTTTTAACCTTAATACTACATTAGTATAAGTAAGTTAGTAATTAGTAGTAGTATTAGATTATTAAATTAATATATAGGTAATTAATTACGATAGAAAGGGATTAATTAGTAAATTAACCCTAAAAGTGCACATGATTCTAGGACGGGACATGTTGTCCCGTCCAAGCCATTTTGGCATGGGACGAGACAACATCTCTCTTTTGAGGCATTTTCGATCAGAAAACATGTACTGTCTGATCATTAAAAAAAAAAAATTAAAAATAGGTTGTTTCGTCTGATCACATTAAAAAAAGGAAAAAAAAGGGACCAAATAATTTGAGAATCGCAATTTCGTTTCTCAAAAATGAGAAGCGACTGTAGCGAATTAGCCATTTTATGGCAAAATAGCAAACGATTGCAGCACTTTGTTTCTCAAAAAATGAGAAATTGGCAAATATTGCAAACGATTGTCCATAGAACTGAATGGAGGAAGTGAACCATAAAGTCAACTTCAAAGAATTGAGTTAAATTGTCTCGCATATCCTATATATTTCTGTCTTGATAATGCATGAAAACAAGATGATATCTTTTGCACTTTTTGGGAACATGTGTAGGGAAGAAACTTTTTATATATGCCTTGTTTCCCTTTTCTTCCCCCAGTATCTTTACTTCTATGATCAATAACGAACTTAGGTTTTTAATTTTTGGATCTTAATGAAACATGTTGAAAGCAATTTAAGTAGAAAAACTATAATGTTTTTAAATAATAAATCAAATGAATGCATTAAAATAGGAAGAATGAGTTGCACATTGAGGAAAATGTGAGGTGATCTTGGATGTTGGTATACTTTAATTTCTCCTTTTTTTTGGGGGGGGGGTTGATGAGGACATCAGTTTGAGATGATTTATGCACTTCTGTCAGCGCAAACATCGTCTAGGATAACTAGGATAACTACTCCAGCAGCATAGTTATCTTTATTTCAGTAATTTTTATTTGTTTTTGGGCATTTTAGTCATGCAGTAGTTTTGCAATTTGCACCATTTATTTTTTGCATTAGAATATTTTGGAGATTTGTATTGAGATTTTGTTTTGAGCCTATATGTAGGCCTTGAGAATGATGAGAATGTATGCTATTATAGATTAAATTTTTTATTGTGTGTTGAGTTGTTGCTCTTCATTCTCCTCTTGTGTGTGAGAGACCATAAGAGAACATTAGAGTTTGTGAAAAATCATAAAAAAGTATTATGGTTTGTGGGAATCCTAAGCAACACCCTAAAATCCCCAAATTCTTTATCCAAAACCCCAAACCCTAAATATCCCTTCAGCCGTCAATTCAACTTCTTTCCCTCATCTTTAACTCCGAACCCATCTTCCTGGTTCTCCTCCGAATGTCAGCCATCTAAGCCCTTCAACCTCCTCACTGGCACCTCATCGCCCCGCCTCCTCTCCGTTCGACCCATTGCAACTTTGAGCATCCAACACTCGACCGCTATCCTCTTACCTCATCGCCAACTACCAGCCGCTGCTCTATCGTCAGTCACCGGGCCCCCACCATTGCCGCAACTCACTGTCTCCCTCCTTTATCGCCGATCAGCCGACACCTCGCCAACAGCATGCCACACACACTTGAGCATCATCGTAATTAAGGATGGCAATTGGCCCGAATCCGACCTGGGCGACCCGATAATTAGCGGGCTTGGGCTAATAATCCTTATTTCGGGCTAGGATCGGGCTCAATTTTTTAGACCCGAGAAAAATTTGGGCCGGGCTCGGGCCCAAGTGCTTAGGCCCGATGGGCCCGAATCAAATTTTATATGTACATGTGCCTTTTTTTTATACATCATATATATTTATGTATGATTTATTTTTAAAGAGAATATTTATGTAAGTAAGTTGAAATGAGTGGTAAAGTTTATAGATAGAGAAATTATGCCTTGTATATAAAATTAAATGAAAATAGACAAATTAGATGTTAACTACTCTAAAGTTTATTGTATTTCTATTATTGTTAATTTTTTATAGTATATTATTCTTGATATAGTTTTATTTTATGGAAAGTTATATATTAGAACATGCACAAGTAGTTTGGGCCTAGGTTCAAACCTATTTTTGGGCCTAATTCGGTCCCGGGCTCGAGTCTAACTTTTTATGCCCGAAGAAAAATTGGGTCGGGTTCGGGCCTATGTTTTCAACTTCGGGTTTGGGCTCGGGCCTATATGGGTCCGGCCCAAACCTGGCCCCTTGCCAGCCCTAACCGCAACCACCAAGCATCACTTCAACTCATCCCGCAGCCTCCCTGAGCCTCTTCGCTGCTCGTATCCGAGCACCCTGACCATCTTCCTCCACTGCAACACCTTATCGGCAACCTCCTCTCCGTTGCTACATGTGCTTCGAACCCCGGTAAGTTCTTTCCATTCTCCATTGTTTATGATACTGCTTATCATCTCTAGAATATTATCTGAATTATTTGTCGTTCACAAATATTGAGTGTGTGCTTCTACTTTCCAATTAGCGTATGAATCATTATTGAATATTTTACTTGCTAAGAACGCTTAGGTATAATTATTGATTGTTAGGATTGAATCTTTAATTGGGCTTGTTAAACTTGTTTCATTTCTTGAAAATCCATCAAACCAATTATTAGTTTTAATTTCTGAATTAATCGGCACTACTTGTTGGTAAACTTAATCTTTTGATTTTCTTGGAAAATTCTCTACTTAGGGTTAAGTTTACATTAGGGGGTTTGGTCACCATAAATACTATTAAGCTAATGAGCTTACTATGGAGGATATGAGGGGTGAATGTCAAGTTCATCTGAAAGTTTTTTTGTTAGGATTGAATCTTTAATTGGACTTGTTAAACTTGTTTCATTTCTTGAAAATCCATCAAACCAATTATTAGTTTTAATTTCTGAATTAATCGGCACTACTTGTTGGTAAACTTAATCTTTTGATTTTCTTGGAAAATTCTCTACTTAGGGTTAAGTTTACATTAGGGGGTTTGGTCACCATAAATACTATTAAGCTAATGAGCTTACTATGGAGGATATGAGGGGTGAATGTCAAGTTCATCTGAAAGTTTTCATTTTGAAAAGAAAACAAACGAAAAACACGATGTAATGTGAATGCAATGAAGTTGTCAGGAGTTCCAGGTTTGGAGGCCGCAATTTTTAGGTTTATGCATCCAATTATAGGCGTGGTGTTATGGCCAGACATATATTACTACGAAAAGATTACTTGTCATCAATCTGGATAGCTCTAAGCTCGATCTTAGCTCTGCATATGGGCCTTAAGGCCATTGCTTTGGCTTGTCGGATTCTGATTATAGTGATCATGACCCAAGACTCCCTAGTAGATCTAGGAGACAATGAGCTTGTGGAAGACATTTACAGAGTTTATCTTGGAGTGCTTGTCATATGGGAAAATACATGGTGACCCATTAAAGTTTGCCAGTCAGTCTTGTTCTTATACTGATGGTTTATGTAACCAGCTAACCATATACAGAAAGAAAAAGATCATGGATTTTTTTGAGAAAATTGTTTGCTCAAGGAAAGAGCTGAATCACTTGGTCCACTAGGTAAGTTAGCAGGAAACTTGGTCATTGAAGCAGATATTCCTTTCAGAAATATTATCATAAAATAAACTTCTGGTTTGCAGCTTAAATGAAGGTGTTTGGCATTACTAAGTGAAGCACGTTGGATAGCAGTATATTAAGGCTTAAATGTTGGGTGGGTGGGTGGGTGTGTGATATTTCTTTTTGGAAATTTCAGCATATACACTTAAGTATCATGATGATTATATCATTCAACATTTGAACACGTTTCTTCGGTGCGGTTCAAGTGAAAATTTAGATATGGGGAAGTTGCATTACTGACGAGTTTGTGAAGTGTCTTGCCGCGTTTTGGAGGAACAGTTTATGCAATGTTTCATAAATACAAACAATTGACTGATGTTTATTGATATAGTGTCTCTAATAATAGGATTTTGTTTCTTTTTTCATCTGCTATATACTTGCTGATTTCAGTTCACTTAGCATAGAATCATATGCTCTCTGTGTTGACTGTGTGTGCATGTCCTTTACTTTTATATCTTTATCTTGTAGACACAGAAATGTGGATCAGGGTTAGTAGCAGATGAAGATATCAGACAAGGAGATTTTATCACTGAGTACGTTGGTGAAGGTGAGTAATTATGAGATGATTATTACCGTTGACTTTATAGTTTATATTTTAATCTTAATGTTGAGCTGGAAAGTATATTTAGTTGAATTCTTTTGGAAACAGTTATTGATGACAAAACCTGTGAGGAGAGGCTGTGGAAAATGAAGCACTGTGGCGAGACCAACTTTTATCTTTGTGAGATAAACCGGGATATGGTTATTGATGCGACATACAAGGGAAATAAGTCTAGGTTTATAAATCATAGTTGTCAACCTAATACGGAGATGCAAAAATGGTAATTTACTATTACCTTTGTTATGGGTAATTTTTTCCAGTGATGGTTGTCACTTATATGACCTATTTTGTAGGACTATTGATGGTGAAACCAGGATTGGTATATTTGCAATCCGAAATATAAAAAATGGAGAGGAGCTTACTTATGACTACCAGTATGTTCTTTGGATTCATTTTTGTGTTCACCTTCTTTTACACTAAATTATGTTTTTGCAATTATTTTTTCTAGTCCTTTTAACCTTTGCATATCTCATGCTGTAAGGGTCTAATTTCATTTTCGGTTCTGCTAATCAGTCGACCAATCTGCAGGTTTGTCCAATTTGGAGCAGATCAAGATTGTTTTTGTGGTGCAGAAGGATGCAGACAGAAACTGGGAAATAAACCGAGCAAGATTAAATATTCTTCTTCTGATGCTGCTTTTCAGTTTGTCCTTTGCGAAATGGCAACTTCTTCACCCAATGTGAAAGCACTTCTTTATGGAAAAGATGTAGGTGCCCACAAATTTTCAAAATTCAACTGAATCGTTCTACTATTGAAAATATATCTGTGTCATATATATTAAAGCATGAGCACTTCTCGCTTTATGAATGCCTCAACAGTTGAATATAATTCTTTATAAGAAGTCTATCTGATTCCTCTTCTTGAAGTTTCACTGCAGCTAGTAGTATTTGAAGGAAACTAAACCTTCATTAAGATTTTGGAAGCGCCTGTTGTCTTATATACTTTCCTTCGCAGGGAAATTTGTATAATCAAACAAGCCAAGAAATTAGGTCGACAATGGCTAGTGTTATTTTGTCATCCCGTATGTGGAACCCTATACTCATAATCACACATATTTTGATCGGAAGAATCCTAGATGATGAGGATGGTTATATATACTCTATACTGTTTGTATGTAATTATGTAGTAATACTAGATTTGCCCATGGACACGTGCCTACGGCACGTCTTCGAAACGATACAACACACGAAAAGCCCCATAAACAACAATTATGTAGTTCACGTTTGAATAGTATGACAATAATTAGTTGTAAATAAAAGTCCATGTTTCTATTAGTATATGTTCAAAAGTAATTATAAATGAGGGTGTAAAATCCAACTTCTTAAAACTTTAAGGGTGGAAAATGATAAAAATTAACTGTTGAAGAGATATTTGATATTTTCAATATAACACGTGCAATAAAAAAAACACGAAAATTTTGAAAATTTTACAAACCCGAAATCTTAAAATCTAAATTTCTAACTAAGTTAAGAAAGAGAGGGAGAGGGAGAAAGAGAGAAATATGAAAAAGTGAAGAGAGAAAAGAGATAGTAATAAAGTAATGAGTTTTTTAGTTTTGGGTGGGAAAATTTAATTTGGGGTTTGAAATTTTGGGCGGGAAAATATGTTTTGTGAGAATCAATCTAGGCCATTGATTTTAGGGGAGATTGAATGAGAGTCACTTGATAGCTTTCTTTGTAATTTATTATATAGATATAGTTATGCAATTTGTAAAGTTATACTCTTATAACGGGAGAGAGCTTAACCCCACAACATAGATTATTGGTATTATATGTTATGATCGGAAAACACGTGTGTGGAAAGAGACTAGTGATCTAAAAACTAGGTGATGGAATTTGAAAGGAGAGAAACTATAGGATTTTTAGTCCTTAAAGGAGCAACATGTAATTGGGAAGGGGAGGGTAATATGATGTGGACTTAAATGGCTACATACATAAGAGACATTTCAAATGAGATACTTGGAGAATCTAAAGGTATAAGGCTTCAAACTAAAGAAACACAGTGGTAGCAAGAAGAAGTCCAAAATATTGTGAGAAAAGATCACCCTTCAAAATATGGCAAAAGAGCAGAAATGAGGAAGATATTGAGTAATATAAGACCGTTAGAAAAGAAGTTAAGAAAGCTGTTAGCGATGCAAAAATACAAACGATGATTTATACAAAAAATTAGGAACAAAAGAAGGAGAAAATAACATCTATAAGCTTACTAAACTAAGGGATAGGAAAACAAAAGATTTAGATATAATTAGGTGTATTAAGAGCGATGATTCAAAGAGTCTTAGTAAAAGACGAGAAAATTAATGAAAGATGGCGAAGTTATTTTGAGAAGTTATTAAATGAAAAAGTTGTGGGCAACTTAAATATAGAATAATTGAGGGAGTCGAGGGCATATATTTTTCCGTAGAATTAGGATCTCAAAGGTTCGAAATGTTCAAGGAATGATGAAAATAGGAAAAATTTTAGGACCGGATGATATACCCATTGAAGTTTGGAAGTATCTTGGGGATGTAGGAGTGGACTGACTAACAAGATTGTTTAATGAGATTTTGAACACCAAGACGATGCTTAATGAATGGAGGAAGAGTATTTTAGTACCTATATATAAAAATAAAGGGAATATACAAAGTTGTCCCAACTATTGAGGGATTAAATTAATGAGCCATACGATGAAACTTAGGGAGAGTGATCGAACATAGACTGAGACTGGAAATAATAGTGTCTGAGAATCAGTTTGGATTTATGCATATGAGGTCAACAATGGAAGCAATTTATGTATTGATGAGATTTGTGGAAAAATATAAAGTGAATAAGAAGGATCTACATATGGTGTTTATAGATATAAAAAAAGCTTATGATAGTCTTTAGAGACGTAGTATGGTGGGTGTTAAATAACGAAAGAGTAATTATTCAGTATATTGAGGTGTTTAAGGATATGTATGAAGGGGCAATAACCACAATTAGAACAATCACTGGAGAGAGTAGTGAATTTTCTATTATAGTAGGTTGACCCCAAGGTTCGGCTGTAAGCCCCTACCTCTTTGCTTTGGTGATGGATGAATTGACTTGAGGAATATAAGATGAGGTGCCTTGGTGTATTCTTTTTGCTGATGACGTCGTCTTAGTGGACGAGAGTAGAGCTAGAATCAATGCTAACCTAGAATTGTGGAGAGAAACTTTGGAAGCCAGAGGCTTTAGAATAAGTAGAACAAAAACATAGTATATAGAGTGTAATTTTAGTGATATTTGGAACATAAATGCGGAAGTAGTGAAGCTTGTTGGTCAAGAGATACCTAAGAGAGACAGTTTTCGATATTCGAGCTCGATTATACAAAAAGATGGGGAGATTT
The DNA here is from genome assembly GCA_017893485.1 of Hemerocallis citrina. Lineage (NCBI taxonomy): Eukaryota > Viridiplantae > Streptophyta > Magnoliopsida > Asparagales > Asphodelaceae > Hemerocallis > Hemerocallis citrina. The sequence goes on from CM030367.1 coordinate 78,635,735, forward strand.
ATCAAGATGTTATATATAGGATCTAAGCAGGGTGGCTTAAATGGAGAAGTGCTAGTGGTGTTTTGTGTGACAAACATATACCTTTGAAGTTGAAGGAAAAATTTCATAGGACGACTGTTAGAGCAGCAATGATGTATGGAGCAATATTGGGCAACAAAGAAACATGTTAAAAAAATGAGTGTAGCGGAATGAGGATGCTAAGATAGATGTGGTAAAACCAGGAAGGATAGAATTATAAACGAGCATATAGAGAATATGGTAAATGTAGTTCATGTCTCAGATAAATTAAGAGGGAATCGCCTTAGGTGGTTTGGACATGTCACGTAGACCTACTAGTGCCCCAGTTAGAAAGAGTGATTGGATAAATATTCATGGTAGAGTTCGGGGTAGGGGAAGACCTAAACTTACTTGGGTGGAAACTGTACGAAAAGATATGATAGTTTATCGCCTTAAAGAAGATATTTTGCTAAACCAAGCAGAATGGTAAACCAGGATTCATGTAGCCGACCTCAGCTAGTTGAGAAAAAGGTTTTGTTGTTGTTGTTGTTGTATATAGTTATGCAGTTTGAGTTGCCGACACATAATATGACGACCTATTACTTTTATGATTACACATTACAAGCTATGACTCTAATCAATTCACATCACAATTTATGAATTTGACCCGCTAATATTGATTTAGAATTTTAAAAATAGTCATCATTTAACAGTAATATTGATTCAGAATTTTAAAAACAGTCATCATTTAACACTTGCTAACCCCAACAAGACTAATAATGCAGAGTTGGATTTTCCGATTTTTACACACGTACACTCATACATGGAGGGAACTATTCATTCATACAAGTAGGGAACTATTCATTGCGATGTGTATTGAAAGCAAAAACCATTTACTTGTGGTGAAGAAAGAGGGTTTTAGAGTATGGTCGAGTTATTTTCATAAAATTTTAGAGATATAAGAAGCATGGACATATTTACGGGACATGAATGTGACCCAACACATGTAGAATAAAATCCTTAAAGAAATGTCTATTATCATGACTACATGATTATTTACATCAAACAAATGTAGAACATGGGGATTGGGAACGTAAACTCGTGACTGAACAAGCACGACTTCATGAAAAACATAACCCAGTATCTGAAAAATCATTTAATTAAAATATCATCATCATCTTCAATTTCTGGATTAGATAGGAATGACTAGGGCCTAAAATGGTAAGAGATAGAATGAAATCCTTGTAGATGAAATTTTGACAAATCCAAATTTATGGTAAACTACAGTAATATAATAATATAATAAAGATAACCATAAATTGACCTAAATAAGTGCTTTTTTCATATTTTCTTTCACTTGGATGCCATTCTTAGATTAATGGTCTTGTTCAGTTTAATTTTAGCTTAAAGAGGAATACACTTTATCTAAAGAAAAATAATGTAGGTGATTAAGGTAACCAAGCAATCCAGAATTTTTTACCTTTTGGGGTCATAATATAATTAATTAAAATAAGAATGAGGACACATAAATAACTTACATATACCACTACAATATTTTTTTCACATACAATGCACGTGAGAGACGACACATCTTAATAATGCCCACACACACAAACAAGGACAACTATGGCTTTATTGTTATGAAAATTTGACCTAAAATGTATATTTTTAGTTAGAAAAAACTTTTTGACATAACAAAGTATCTAATAACCAGAAATTGTTCTTTTTTATTCTAAAAATGCATTTTAAGAGAAACTATAATAATAATAATAATAATAATAATAATAATAATAATAATAATGAAAGTAGTACATCTTAAAAAGGGAAGGGGGCGGAGGGGTTGGGGCTATAAGGACAATCTGGCAAGGAAATTTTTATCCTAAAATTTTCTTCTAACTATTGGGAAAAACGAAATGGACATCAATATTTTGAAATGAAAGGGCCTCGATGCATATTCAAAATAGTGAAGATCCTTGATAAAAATTGATGATCAATGAGGGGGCTAAGTATAATTCCTTTTAGATTAGCCACTAAAGGTGGGGCCCATTTGGTTAGGAAGGATGGTTGCAGCAGTGGGGAGTAGGATGCGTTCTATAGCAGTGGATGTGGGGTTAAATTGCAGTAAACCCCCCCCCCCCCCCCCCCCCCCCCCCTTCAAATATTTGCAAATTACAAAAATTAAAGACCAGATATCTATAAGTTTTCAAGAAGATCGTGGGGTCAGCTGACCCTATAACCTTCCACAAAATTACATTTATCGGGTGTTCGGCTTTCAATTGTTGTTCTGTATTACTCTATTTTCCTATTTTTCCTAATTATGACATCTAACTTGACGAAGAGAGTGATGTTTTAGTTTAGGATAGGTAATGCCTAATGTGGGGTATTATAGAAAGAAGGATTGCATGAGCTCATGTAAATGAGCTAGTTAGTTTTATCTTAAAAGGTACTTTTTTCTACCTTTTGAAGGGAAGAACTAGTGAACTTCTAGTCAAGATGAAATATCTAATAACCATAGTGATTTCAGGAGTGTAAGTGATTGTTTGGTTTAACACTAGGCCTAGTAGCCTTTATTTTTTCAAGTGTTATTTAAGGGTGTGATAGAATTGTAGTTAAGATGGATCAGTGAAAACACGTTCAGGGACAAAATAAGAAATGAATGGATACGGATTAAAGTAAAGGTGGTTTGGACACATACAAAATGACTAATTAATGCCCAAGTAGGAAAATTGATAGGATTGTAGTAATGGGAGAAAAAAGTGTTAGAGAATTATTTTCTCTAGGATCTTGTAGAGTTTTCGACACGATCAATACAAACCACTAAACAAATAATGGATTATACTAATCACACAAAGCACACAAGAATTATCCCGATTGGGGCTTTTGCCTTAATCCGGGGGAGGAAGAACCGCGATATTATTGAATTAGAGAAAATACAAGAATATTACAATTCTCATTACGACCATCTCTCAAGCTTAACTGGAACTACATGATGTTTACAATAGAGACATCTCTCACTTCTCAGATGAAGTACTCTCTTATTCTATTCGGCACTTAATATAATCATGTTGTTCTTTGAGCTGTTATATTGATTTATAGAGATCTACAGAAACCCTACTTTAGGTATCTTGATACAATAACTAGGGATGACATCCGGGTCGGGTCAACCCGCTCCACTCGACCCGACCCGCGTTGACCCGGTTCGGGTTCGGGTCGAACCTGTAACCCATACCGGGTCGATCCGGGTTGCCAAAAATTTGAAATTAACCCGCTTAAACCAGCCTGCCAACCTGCAACTCGATCCAAACCTACCCGAACCCGAATCGCCAACTCGTGGGTTGAGATCCGTATGACCCGAACGGGTCAAACGGCTGACCTGCACGGGTCAAACGGTTGAACCGCACGAGTCGACGACCGTTGGTTTGGCAGCAATCAGCTGCTCTAGTTGCCTTTTTTTGTTGGGGGGGGGGGGGGGTTGGAGCTTTTTGGGGAGTTTTTGCCTATAAAAACCTCCTAACTTCAATCAAATTTTTTCACACCTCCATCTATCAACTCTCTTACTCTCTTCTACTACTACTTTCAATTTATTTCAACAAGTTTACAACAAAGAAGTGAACAAGTTCGATTGCATCGAACTCGTGTCGACTCAACTACGTGTACTTCGAACTCTCTCAACAAAGAAGCACTTTCTTTTTCTAAGCCTGCGTGACTACGTCCACTACAAACTTCCTCAATTGCGTCTTATTCTAGAGGCTCTATACTATTATTTTCTCATTTCGATATACAATTATTCGTGAAGTACGGTATTGAAAATTTTCAATTCTCAACTCTTTATCATTGTTGTAGCATAAATTTTTTTTGATCATATTTGTTGGTTTTTCGCTACCCTCTCTGTCTCAACCTTCATATTGTTTTTTAGATTTTTTTTCAACATATAACTCATATATTGTTTTGTATTTTTTCACATACATTACTAAAACACTAGAAATCGTTTTTTACATACACTACTATTACGCACCATTTATCATGTCTAGATCACAAGGTAGCGGCCGTAGTCAAAGTGGACAAGATTCAACGAGTTCATCTCGTCAGCCTCCAACAGTCCCACAATTAGAGCCCGAATATAACCCTATGCTTAATATAGGTTCTCACGATATTCCTCCACAAGAGTGATCTCGACACAACAAGAAATACATACTAGTGACAAACACATGATACCGAATCTGCACAACCCACTTCTAGTTGAATAACTCGAGGAAAAACTAGTGATTGACACAAATTTTATGATTTTATTCCGGACGAGTTGATCCCAAAATTGTTCGTTGGAAAATGGTCAAACTAGTTATTAAGGATGAGTTACCTGTCTTATTCTGAGAGTAGGAACGTGTTAGGAATGTGTCTTGAATATTCGTGGTTCATATTAGAAGAAGGTAAGATGAAGCACGAAGGTCGAAGCGTCGAAGAGAGTAGAAGAAAACAGAGCAGCAATAGTGCAGGCATAGTTGCGGTCGACTGTCCCAAGTTGCGGTCGACCGCACCCCCGACCGCACACCCGACCGCAGTTGCACTGGGTTTGGCCGAGAAGAGGACGGTCGACCGATCTTATTGGACGGTCGACCGATCTTATTGGACGGTCGACCGACCGCGGCGCTGTGTTCGTTTTGGACCTCAATTTGTTAGGTCGTTTCTGCCTAATCTTCAACTCCAAGTTAGATCGTACGACTCCTATTTAGTTACTTCTTTTTCTGGTTATATCGGACGATTGAGAATCAAGGTTAGACCTAGGTTTTTCTCTATTCTTCTATATATATTGTAAACTCCAATATGAGAGTAGAGTACTTCATAGATTATTTTCTCCATTGCAAAGAGAGCTCGAGAGAGATAGTTCTTGGTGGGTGAGTTTAATTCCTTGTATTGAGTGAATCAATGTCCTTGTAATCTCTTCTAGTTGAATATCAGATCTTTCTATATTTCTCCCCGGATTAAGCAAAAGTTAACCAGGATAAATCCTCGTTGTGTTTGTGTTTGGATTGGTGGATCTACTTGCTTGCTCAATTGATTTGTCTCATTTCTTCGACTTCCTCATTGCTCTAATTAGTTCCGCTGTGACCAGAGGCATTTGTTGACTCCCCAATCCCGACAACTGGTATCAGAGCTTCAGGTTGCCGAGTTCCTTGGTTAAGATGACAGGCCACAGTCTTTTGAAGATCAAGCAGTTCGATGGAAAGATCAGTTTCATTCAATCTTTGGAAGGTTGACATGTGTGACGTCCTTGTTCAAGAACGTTTGCAGTTAGCCGTTAAGAAGAAAGAAAGGCCATCCGGCGTGAAGGAGGATGTTTGGGAATATATTCGTGAAAGCCATAAGTCTGATCTGACTATCCTTGGCGGACGAGGTCAATTGCAGATTTCTGGAAGAAACCGACGCGGCGAGTTTGTGGAAAAAACTCATAGCTGACTACTCTAGTTCGTCGTTATTAGATCGGATGCATTGAAAGAGGAAGTTATTCCGTTTATCTATGAAGGAAGGTACCGATCTCCAGGACCACATTACTGAGTTCAATAAGATATTATCTGAACTTAAGGCGATTAACGCGTTGTGTGTGAGGAAGATAAAGCTTTCAACCTGATATATTCACTGCTGGATTCGTACGAGCTTTTGATAACTACCATGCTACACGGTAGATCTGCCAAGGAGAGTATTTCAGTAGATGGTGTAATCAAAACATGAAAGAAAATCAACTTGGGAAGGAGACTCAGAAATCACCGTCTATTCCTACAAATTGTCTAGCAGTGGAAGGTTCTTCAAGGGGAAGACAAAGTGCTTTGCAAAAGGATTCGATCCGTTGCCGTTATTGCAAGAGGCCAGGGCATATCAAGAAAGATTGTTGGAAGTTGCAGAATCAGGAGAGCGCAAAGAACGGGAGTTCAGCCGCTAATGTGGTTAGTGCTTTTGATTCAGGTGATTCATGTCTTGTTTTAAATTCTTTGGAAGTGGATTCTAGTTGGCTTATTGACTTAGGGAGTTCTTCTCATATTTGCTTCAAGAGGGAGTTATTTTCTACTTATAAGTCTACTATAGGGCGTTGTGTGACAACGGGAACTGGGGAGATTTGTGAAGTAGTAGGTGAGGGGACAGTTGAGTGGAAGATGCTAGGTCTAAATTTGTTTACTTTAAGGGATGTTTTGCATGTTCCTCTGTTGAAACGGAATTTGATTTCCTTGGGAACTCTGGATGCACGGGGTTGTAGATACACAGCTCGAGGTGGAGTTTTGTCTGTTTTTCAAGATTGTTGTGAAGTTATTAGAGGTATAAGAGTGGTTGGGCCAAGCCAACACAATCTCTAGAAGATTTGGGGAATCCGAAAATCCTGCGCAGAGGTTGTTAGTTCTTTTCCCGTTATTCCCGCAAGCTTAGCTAGTTTGCCACAACTAGAATCATCGAGACGAGACTACGACATTTGAATATCGTCGAGAGGTGGAGAAAGCTTAAGGGTAGGTGCAGTTCGTGCGGAGTTTGGCAACTTCGTGAGTACATCTACGGAGGTGTGCCTTTGAGGGGCTACACTGGATCAGGTGAGATTGGGTAGAGATCAGTTCGACTAGAAGAAAAAGCTATTGTTCTAAGTTTTTTTTGCAAGTGGAATTCATTAAAGTTTGGAGATGAATAACACATCATGTGATAGCATTCGTATGCAATCCAAGGTGGAGTTTGTTAGGAATGTGTCCTGAATACTCGTGGTTCATATTAGAAGAAGGTAAGATGAAGCACCGAGGTCGAAGCGTCGAAGAGAGTAGAAGAAAATAGAGCAGCAATAGTGCAGACATAGTTGCGGTCGACTGTCGGGGGTGCGGTCGACCGCACCCCCGACTGCACACCCGATCGCAGTTGCACTGGGTTTGGCCGAGAGGACGGTCGACCAACCGCGGCGCTGTGTTCGTTTTGGGCTTCGATTTGTTAGGTCATTTCAGCCCAATTTTCAACTCCAAGTTAGATCGTACGACTCCTATTCAGTTACTTCCTTTTCAGGTTATATCGAACGACTGAGAATCAAGGTTAGACCTAGGTTCTATTTATTGTTCTATATATATTGTAAACTCCTCCAATATGAGGGTAGAGTACTTCATAGATTATTTTCTCCATTGCAAAGAGCGGCTCGAGAGAGAGTTCTTGGTGGGTGCGTTTAATTCCTTGTATTGAGTGAATCAATGTCCTTGTAATCTCTTCTAGTTGAATATCAGATCTCCCTATATTTTTCCTCGGATTAAGCAAAAGCTAACCAGGATAAATCCTCGTGTTTTTGTTTGGATTGGTGGATCTACTTGCTTGCTCAATTGATTCGTCTCATCTCTTCGACTTTCTCATTGCTCTAATTAGTTCCGCTGCGACCAGAGGCGTTTGTTGACGCCCCAATCCTAACAGAACGTAGAAGCATTTAACCAAAATGCACTAAATCCACGTTTTAGAAGAATTCTTAGAAACACACTCAAGACCGATTGTTTTAAACTTTATAACGAAATGAGAGAAGCTTTAATTGCAATTTTATATTCTTTAACTTGTAAAGTATCATTAACTTCCGATTGTTGGAAAGGTTGTAACGATATTCCGATGCTGAGCATAACTTGTCATTGAATCGATAGTGATTGGATGATTCAAAAGAGAATCATATTACTTGCCGGTTTGCCGTATCCCCATAGTGGTCCGGTTATCGCAACGCGTATTTTAGAGGTTTGTGTTTTATTTCAAATTTGTAATAAAATTTTTACGATTAATTTTGATAATGCCACCAACAATAATAGGTCGATTACTACATTAAAAGAACAATTAGCTCATCCATGTCTTGAAATTTTTTATTTTAGATGTGCATGTTATATTTTAAATTTATGTGTACTAGATGATTTGAAAGTAGTCGATCCATATGTGAATGCAATGAGAAATTGTGTACATTTTATTGCTTTGAATGGTACTATGTTTCAAGAATTTAAAGAATGGTGTAAACTTAGGGGAATACATTTTAGAAAATTTCTTAGAGATGTTAAACACCGATGGAACTATACTTTCGATTTACTAAATGTTGTTACTCAATACAAAGCAGTTATAAACGATTTTGTATTGCAAAATATATGGAAAATTTTGAAATGACTACCCAATCATGGTTTTTACCGAATCTTTGTTAAGATTATTGAAATCTTTTAAAATCGCAACTGTGAAGTTTTCTAAATCTTATGATTCCACTTCTAATAGTATTTTTATTTCAATAATTACTATGATGCAAACTTTTCAAGACTTTGATTTCGGACCAATACATTAGCCATATTGTTGTTCCCACTTATACTAAAATTTTGAAGTATTTTAATCTTCTTATGTTGTATTGTATTGTTACTGTTATGGATCATCGTATCAAATTAGCGGGTACGAGGAGTTTGATTGAAATATTTTTTTACTTGAAGATGAATCTGAATATGATTGTAATAAATTTTTAGCTAGCTTTGAATCGACATTGAATAACTTGTATGATTATTATGATAGAACTTTTGCATCTAGTAGTACAACTAGTATAGTTATTTCTTCTTTTACTTCTAGAGGTAAGTGTAATAGTACATTAGAAGATGCCACTGCTAATTTATTTGCTTGTATTTAATCAAAAAAATCTAGGACTAATGCACCTAATGAATTACACTGGTATAATCAACAAAATAGTGAGAGTTCTAGTATTAAGATTGAAGTGCTACAATGGTGGAATGAATATGAAAATCTTTTTTCAATTCTTTCACAAATGACTAGAGATCTACTAATTTCTCATGTCTATAGTTGCATCAGAAATTATTTTTTCTACAAGTGCCAGAGTTTTAACAAATTACAAGAATCACTTGAAGCCAGATTCGTTGGAGATGCTCGTGTGCACCGAAGATTGGATGAAGGCTGAAGACATGATTCAAGGAAAAGTGGTCGACACCTTAACAAGTGAAAGCAACTCACCTGAAAATCGACAATAGTAGAGAATTTAGGGCAATGAGATCCTAAGTTTAGGTTAAGTAGAAATGCACGATAGTAGTCCAATTCCCACTCTTCAATCTAACACTAGACTATCTCGAACTCTAGATTATCCCCTTGAACATGTAAATCAAGAAATTTGTGTATTTTTTTTGGATTTTTATTGCATGTATTTGTATGTAAAAATTGTAAAAATTTCATACAAGTTGAAATGAATAATATATACAATTTTGTTTCACTCTTATACTTGTACATTTTTTTAAAATTTTTTTTGGAGTTAACAAAAATTAAACCCAAGAAATTCTCGGGCCAACCAACGACCTGGCCCGTCCCGATTCGTGTTCAACCCCTACGGGTTCGCTGGTTGACCGGGTCGAGTTTTGAAGTTCCCAACACAGCCCAGTCATTGACCCAACTCGACACGAGCCCGCTCGAAACCCGGGCAAACCCGGACGGTTTGGGCCCGGCCCGGACCGGTCGACCGAATGCCAACCCTAACAATAACCACTATGAATATTGAAGAGATAACCATACTAGGAGGGTTGTACGATCTAACTTGACGAAGAAGTCGGATTCCAAACAAATCACCCTGACCCGCAACTCGAACACAAGCTTCAGCCGCTAACGGTCGACTTGCGGTCGAAAACACTTGGTCTCGCCAATTCCTGAGGGGTGGACTGTCGACTACACAGTCTACCGCACCCTCTGTTTTGTTGCTTGAGCTACTTCTCATCTTCAATCATTGCCGCTTCGATTCCTCTCTTGTAACAATGTCTTTTGTTCACGTCCGATTGAGTATGCAAGACATATAAACCCAATAAAAAGGACTAGGGGTAGACCGAAACAAACATGGGTTGAAGCTATTAATAAGGATTTGAAATGTGTTAATTTGACAAGGGAGGTGGTCCACAATAGAGGTGAATGGAGGAGAAGGATTCATTTGGCCCACCCCAAAAATTTGGTAATAAAGGCTTTGTTGTTGTTGTTGTTGTTGTTGTTGCTGCTGCTGCTGCTGCTGTATTTAAGGGTGTGAAATTTGTCTAAGTTATTTTCTCCATTATTGTATTTCTCTGCTTACATGTTTGACCCTTAATCCGATGTTTGCTCTCTCAATGCGTTTCTACTTTAAATTTACTGGTTATGGCCAAAATGAACTCGAAGTATTTGGTGCAGTTCAAATGAAAATCATTTGAATATTCAATTACTTAGTATTTGGCTGTTTATTTAGAATCAATCAATATATTCTTTTTCTTTTCTATACTTTCTCTTCAGCATCCATTGTGGATTGCAGGTTGATTTTTAATCTTGAATATGTTGACTCACAATAGAACTTTTATTGGATAGGATTTGCCAAATGGAAGAGCTGAAACAGGTAAGGAACAATTCCTTGACAATTTAATAATAGCTGTTTGTTTGGTGGATATCGGCCCCCAATTTGTAGCAATACCTTGAAGGTTGAGAACGACCTGCCCATCCTTCTTTTTCCTGATCATTTTCTAATTTATGGCTAACTGCATTGTGTGGTACAGGTTTTTCACATCATTCAATTTGTAAACAGAAGACCACATCTCAAAATTGTATTTGGGAAGCTGTACGTATATGGTGTCCTCAAGATAGAAGGTGAGGTTCAATTTTTTTAATAAAATATTTGTTGTGAACCATATGGATATTTGTTGTGTGTGTTCCTCACAAGACCCGTGAACTAGAAGTACTGACATGGTTACACGGATATGAACATGCTGTGACAAGACACATGGAAAGTTTTTAAATACTTCATCGAAATAGGCAGTGTTGTGTCAGATGTGTTTCTAACACATCTGCGACCTGACAAGGCTTCAAAAACTAAGCGTATGTTCTTTGCAGTATGCGACATATACTCTCTGTTTAATACTGATTACTTTTAGCTTATAATCTGGAATGATTTTCTTCCTTCATAGAAAGTGGATCCGAATTTGGCCAAGAGTTGATTTTAAAGAGTACTTTCTTTCTAACTCTCTCGATGTATACTCTAAATTTTCATCAGCTTATCTAATCTTTTCAAACAATGAAATGTACCCCCACATCAGTCTGCAATATGTATGTGAATTTTAATTTACTACTATGGCTGTATCACCTTGGAACTTAACTAAGCTCTCTCTCTCTTTCTCTCTGAAAATATTAAATGCACGCCACATCGGTCAAACTGCGATATGTTTGTAAATTTTGATTTGCTACTGTGGTGGTGTCACGTTGAAAATTGGAACTTCAATTAACTTTATATTTATACTCAATAGTATGAAGTAACAACAAAACTTCGAATATGCTTTAAAACAATGATATCACTTGGCACCAGAAATTATTCTACCTTATCAAGAAATACCTAAAATAGCCACAGTTTAAAAACTCATATATATCTAAACAAAAATAAAACATTCTAGCCTATGATATAATATCCACTAAATCTTCTGGGAGCTTCCCTTTTGAATTCCCCGTAACAGGTTCAATTCAAGTTATTTTAAATGAGAAAATGTCGATTTTGTGTTAATGCACTGGGAAAATGATTTCTTTTGAGTTAATGAGCATTAATTGATACCTATTGTGTAATAAGTAATAAGTGTTTATTCGGTAGCTGATGACTGGTAAAACAATTTGCGTGCCTTATGTATAAGGTTGTGTGGACAAGTGAGTGGGAATGGATAAATAAGATATCTCTCATTTTCTTCCACAAGGTTTCTAGTTATTATCTTAATTAAAAAACAACTCGTACGGAAGTACTTTTGATGGACAATAAATATCCAACAATTTACCCGATCTTGTGAATCACATAATCACAAGGCACATTCATCCACATTCAGATAATGACTTGACTTCTAGTTGATCCAATGATGCTCAACTGGGAAAAAAATGACAGTCAGGAGCGGGACCTTGTAGCTCTCAATGGGTTCAATGACTCTCAGTTGGGTCAATTTGCTGAATAGCTAGATTCATGTGCTGGAATGTGTGTAGTAGATGGTGAAATTGTCTTGTTATGCAACAATTTTAGGGATGATACCATACATACATACTTATACGCATCTACAACGGAGCTTTGATATGTTTTTATGGCGAAAGATGTAGTATGTACACATCTATAATGGAGCTATGCCGATTGTACTTGTGCTGGACGGACACATCATGGATACTCCTTGGACACGTGTCTGAAACTTCTCACTGTACCTTTAGTTTTAATACACTAGATTATCTCACTGTACCATTAGTTTTAACACACTAGATTATTAGCACATTCATGCACATACATTGTCTTTGGGAGCTTTATTTATTACCTTGTTGCACAATTAATCAGTTTTCATGAAACGTACAAATTACAGTACATGTGTTGGAGGGTCATTTATTCCCCCCCAAAGGACCTAATCAAACACACCCTTCTCCCCTTCTCCCTTTTGGTATTAGTATAGATATTTTGCAATTTGGGCACTTCTTGGACGGATCGATTTCTTATTTAACACATAATTAATTGTGTACATAATTTTCTTATACTAGCGATCTGTTAGTATTTTTTACTTTGTCATGATTATGGAGCTTCGTGTATGTTGTAGTTTTGTAGGGTTCATGAAACTATGTTTACTACAGATTATGAATCTCTTTTGTTGGTTGTCTAACCCTACAATTATATATCCAGACACCATTTTGATTAAATCTTTGATTAATTATAATAAATCATACTATAACATACAATATTGTGGCCGTGTCAGCATGTCCTACTCTTTTACAAATTTGCCGTGTATCCAGGGGTGGAGCGAGACATTTCAAAGTGGGGGTCCCACTTACTTTTCGAGCATGATGATTTAGTTACTGAGTTTTTTCTTCTTTTCTTTCCTTTTTTCTTGTTCTAAGCAAAATATAATTTATTGGGTCAGATTAAAAAAAAATCTAAATCTTTAAATTAAACGATACATGAATTCAATAAAATGATAACAAGATATTTCAGCAATTAGACTCAATAGTTTTGAAGATTACAATCGGCATTTATATCGTTAACGACGAGGTTTCATAGAATAAAAATCTCATAGGACAAATTAACGAGTAAAGCGTAATTGCCTAATTGAGAATAGAGAATCAGCGAATGATTGAGTATAAAGTAAAATTTAGGCCTTCACATTTTAGTTGTTTTGAAATTCAACTGATAGTGTGGTTTTCATTGTAGTTTTTAAGACATTAAAGGTTAAATCAGTGAATTTTTCAGACTTGGGGATCTCAACTTTTTAGAAATGGGCGTGCATATCAAAGTTTAGCATACAAAGAGGGGTTTGAAAAAAGTTGGGGTTCCGTTTGTCCCTCCTACTCACAATGTGCCTCCGCCTCTGGGTGTATCTTACTGGTACCCTTGACGTGTTCCATACCCATATTTGTATTCGTGCTTCCGTGATGACAAGAATTCACAAACACATCATTTATTGGGAACCATTTTTGTGTTTCTCGAGGCATGCAATTGCATGATGCAAATGGTGCCTAAAAATATCCCTCAGCATTAATTCTTTCTCATGGTGATGTGATATCGAACATTAAATTTTATCAGATACTTGTAAAGATGGTCTTATTCTTAAGAGTAATGCTACATCCACTACCAATTTCACTACATTTCTCTTCACTACCTTTAGGTGGCACACTCTAATAGGTGGGGGAAGAGAGAGTAGGTGGGGTGGAGAGTGCCACCTAAGGTAGTGAAGAGAATGGTAGTGAAATTTGTATTGGATGAAGCATTACTCTATTCTTAAACTGTTTTGTATGCTTATGTTTGCCTAAATGTATGATGTTGAGGTATTAATTATTGCAGGTACTATGGAGGAACTATAGTAGACTTCAATTGTTATTCAAGAAAACACACTGTAAGAAGTATTTGTTGTTCATCTTTATATATCAGTAACTGATATTATTTAGATGAATATTTAACCTTTTCTTATTTAAGCATTTTTTTCCAATTGTTTCTTGCAGATTGTTAGGGAGGACGGACAGGTCAAAATTCTTGACATTTCTAAGGGTGATTGGGATCTTTTGCAGACATGATAGCATAAGGTATTTATAAAGGATGTAACATTCGTTGAATGTAGCTAACCTTGTTCTTTATGGAAGCTCATTTTTGTCTTATAGTAGGTTACGGGGTGCTTTAAAAAGTACAAAATGGTCCATTGTTGTTTGTAATTTCTCAAAAGAATCTTTTATGATTGGTCATACACCAAGCAAATATTTGGGTGAACAGTGAGGACATATTTCCTGTACTTAACATTGAATTGAATCAAATGAAAACTTGTCTGGTGTTTGTCATCATTCAGTTCCACTGTGGAACTTTCTCTGCCTTTGTTGATAAGAGCTCTCCCAGTGATAAACTCTAAATCATGTCTGCAACTGCGCAGGCTTAGTGGTCAGTTGGACAATCTTGCATTCTATTTGATTCTTTCAAGCAAAACAGGTACATAACTCAAAAGTATTTTAATTTCTTTTTATGTGGTTAGAAATACCTGTTGATGTTTATGTGTAATTGGTGAAGAAATATACTCTGCTTAATTTTTTTACTGATGAATTGTTGCTAGCTAGATTCCTGAAGCCCCCTTTTCCGTTTTTTCAAATAATTTACTATTGAGAACTGCAGATGCTCATATCATTTACTATCCTACACTTTCTACTATTTCATATAAAGGATTAAATGGCAGCTGTTCTCTGGTTTTCTCTTCAGTTGGAGCAGTGAGAAAGTGCGCACTTTGTCAATAGATGCCATTTTGAGTGAAAATAACTTCTACTGCCATACAATACTCCCAGCCTAAATAGGTTGAAGGAAAGGAAGAGAGCAAAATTCTCACAAATGGGAAAGAGGAGAGAAGACTATTATGGGGAAACTAGGGGTATAAACAAAAAATTGGAAGAGAACGAAGAAGTGTTATTTCGACAACTTGGATGAGACTTCCAATCGGTATCAAATGATATATAAGTGACCTACAAATCAATCAAACACAAAACATCTTGAAGCCTAGGTGTCAAATACCTTAGTGGCATGCATTGTACTATTTGCAAAAACAACAAAATGTTTATCACAAACATAAGTTAACAATGTTTTATACAAGAAGATTGTCATGCCTCAAGCTCCACAGTTTAAGTTGGAAACGTGACATCGGCAACACATGTACAAAAGAGTGTATCTCATGCACGTGCTAAGCCTCAATAATACAAAAAACACAAATACAATGTGATACAAACAAACCAAGATAATAATTTAAAGCTTCATATCCAACCTAGTACATAATATTGGAGTTTTAAGCTAAATCAAACACACTAATTGTTGCAATACTTTAAAAGTCCTAGATTTATCTGGGTAGTATACTCAAGTTCTCAAATCCAAAACATCTAATAATAGCATTCTCCATTAGAACACCCCCCCTCTCCCTACATCCGACCTTACCCCACCACCTGCTTACAGCCGACAACCTTTCCCACCACCTTACAATGCTAACCCTGCTTGAGCTTAGTGGGTGCGGGCCCAACGAGAGGGTCCGACACCCACCGACCTCGACTCAAACTCAGCTCGAGGCAACCAAAGAAACAAATATCTAAACTGTCACCACAATGCAGCCCACCCCTTCACCCACAACAACCCCAGCGGTTAATGCCGCTATAACAAAGAATCTGCCAGTTGAAGAGCGAGGATATAGAGAGCTCAGAGGTGTTCACTCTTCGACGAGTGCGCACAGAGGTGCACATCAGCATCGAGTGGAGAGGAACATATCTCATCATCGCTCAAGTGTTAGATCCCCAAGAGGCCATGGGTATCACCGCCAGCATGAGGAAGTCTACGAGGGAAGGGCCCATCGAAGGGGTCCCCCTCCAGGCCATTTCAGGCGGAAAGAAACCCCCCCAAGGGGCCAATATCGGACTTCTCACGATGGGGGTGCACACAAACATGACACAGATAGAGAACTACACTATACTTCCAAGTCCAACTCCAACACTGGCATACGTTTTTATCCAACCAATCATCCACAACAATCCACTACAAACTACCCTGCTAAAACATCTACGGAAATGCAAAGGGACTCAAACCCTTCCAATCAGAGGAAAGAAGAAGAGGAGACTTTCGAACATCTAAAGCAAGCCACTGGTGCCCCCTTCAAACCCACCGCCGAACAACTCAAGCTGCCCTCACCACCGGAATGCCGCCAACTGTTATCTCACGCCAAGCATGCCCACGAAGGTGCGGAGCTAGACAGAACTACAATTGGGGCAACCGGCGATGGGGCAGGGGAGGGGCAGTGGATAGAAGTCAGGGGTAAAAGAAACAAGCAAGCAAAGAATATCACTAACCTCCAACCTGGTAAAACCACATGTTTCAAGAAACAGAGGAAGGGTAAGAAGAAGCCGGCGCCGTGTTTTAACTGCGGAGATCTTGGGCATTTTAGGAGTGAGTGCACGAAAGAAGTTCGATGCCTCAAATGCTTGAAATGGGGCCATCTCTCCTATGTGTGTACCAATGTGGTAGAAACAAAAAGTGACGATGAGAGGGAGGTGAGCAGGGGGAGATCACCGGACCACCCCACTGTGATTCGACTGGCGAAAAGCCTGGAAGCCATTAAAAGCGAAGAAAGTTGGTTACGGCAATGGTGTGCAGTCGCCAAAATTAAAACGGGAAGGCCGTCAGAAGTGCACCTCACTCAGGCGCTCACTCAAAAGTGGCCGATGCGCGCCGATAGAGATTGGGTGGCTAAGAAGCTGTGCCACATGCAGTTCTTGGTCTCTTTCCCCTCACCGGCGAAGGTCTCAGAGGTGGTCGGAATGGGGATAGTCGACTTTGGGCATTTTCAAGTGGAGTTCAGCGCGTGGACACCTACTTTCGGCGTCGAGCTCCCCCAGGGAGAAAAATTTTGGGTTTGGATACATAACATTCCCTTACATTTTTGGAAGAGGGAAGCTCTTCAAGAAATGGTCGCCGAATTTGGGTGCATAGAAGAGGTTGATGAGAAGACGGTGAGGCGATCGGAGCTGGTCTCAGCCAGGGTTCTTATCAGAAGCGTCGACATCTCCTTGATGCCGCGCTTCGCCAAGGTTTACTCCTTCGAAGAATCGTACCTCGTCAGGTTTGTGCTAGACAAGAGAGTCGACTCATCTCAGGAACAGACCCCCCCCCCCAACCAAGCCGTCTAACTCCCTCACAGATCACAGAACGTACAAGCAAGTGGCATCTCCAACCAACTACCTCACTATTGATGGGTCGCACGAGGTGGAACGAGCTCACCGGGAGATTCTCAAGGCGGCGATGGAGCAGGAACGACACCAACAGCCAAAACAACATGCCAAGTTCAGAGACGACCAGAGAAGGGACCGTCCCGAAAGAACCAGTGGTCAAAAGTCATCAGAGACCCTCAACTCGCTGGATCGAGCGGTGGTCCTAACCAACAGCCCTCTTTTGGAAACGCATGCACTGGCAAAGGGAGGTGCTACAGGGGCAGACACCATAAATGGAAAAACAACCATCTGCAGCAACATGCAGGCTCTGAACCAGGCGTTGGTGGTCGAGACCACCACTTTGGGGAAGGCGACAGGCGAAAGAAGGCTTTCGACCAAGGAATGGGTCCAAAAGAGTTGGTATGCATCAAAAAAGGAACTCCTTCAGGTGTCAGAGGACGGTTTGGGGAAAGAGGCGAGCACAGGTATGCCCAAAACCAGCAAAAGCATCTCAAAAGAGATGAGCGCTGAGGGAGTGGGTGAAAAAGACAGGCTTTTAGAAGATGGCGAGTTTGGGAAAGAAGACAGGGGAGCTCCAGAGTTGGAGCTTGGCAAAAAGAGGCAAGAAGACGAAGATGAAGAGTCGTCTTCGTTGAGAACGAGAGAGTGGGGAAAAGATACAAAGGACGCTTTGGACGAAGCGACTTCTGAGACAGCCGCTGTGCCACCCAATGAAGTCGTGCCAACACACAGGGGGGGTAAGCTCACCTCTGAGCCTGCCGTGCTGTCACCCAATGGTGTTGCGCCAGCTGGCAGTGAGGGTGAGCTCACCGCTCACTGCCAAAATAAGCCTCACACGCTTTCCGAAGGGGGTGGTAAGTTGTACCGCGGATACAACTTTAATTTGGGCCATACGGAAGATTTGAGTGTGGATGGGCCTTTTATAGAAATTGATGGGCCCGAAGAGGGGTCCATAGCGCCGTCTATTGTATTAGGACCGTCTTACACTACAGTTTCATGCTCTAAGACACAATATCAGATTGGGATCGGGCCCACCGAGGGGACCGTATTGGAGAATGCCGCTATTATTAATGAAGCTACAAGATGCGGGCTCAATGTGGAGTCCGCACTAAAGGTTCCTACAGATAGTGAGGACGACCCAGAAGGGAGACTCAATCTTGATGAAGAATTCTCATTCACAGATGAGGAATCAGAAGATCTTGAGTTCATTGCTAACACCTAAAAGGAGCTTTCCCCAGAGTTGGTACTATCCACATTCCCAGATTCGGCTCAAGCAGGCAATTCTGGATTGCCCCTGAGGGCAGGTGGGTACAGAGTTCACCGCTCACCAAAGAGGGCTTATGTGGAGTCCTTGGATGACTACCTCGAGGTAGCAGCGGCAGCCAAAGCTGCCAAATTCGACAATGGAGGTACGACTCACTTTTTAGCATCTATTTTAAATTACATGTCAGACTCCGATGTTTTCTTACTAGCCGAAACATGTGGGTTAGAGGTTTGGGACACTGACCGTAGCACGTTACTACTTAATAAAATCAGGGGTTGGGAATTCGATAGGGTTAAGACTAACCATGACAATGCCCTTAGAAATTGCACGGGGCCGACTGAAACCCACGAGGATGTGGCCGGCCCCACACCCACTCCAATGATCTCTGTAGATACGGTCCCCCAATGAATACACTATTTTGGAATGTTCGGGGGCTGGGGAATAGAGGGAAAAGGGATATGGTGAGGGATGTCATCAGCAACGCCAAAGCAGATGTGGTAGGGTTACAGGAAACTAAGCTCCAGAACGGCCTCAAACTAAAAAGAGTTGGAGGTAACAGGATTAAGGAGTGGGTGTTAAGCCCGTCGGCAGGAGCCTCAGGAGGGATTGCTATAGGGTTCAACTCAGATATTCTCTCCTGCGTTGAGGTGTATAGTGGACAGTTCTCCCTTACAACCCGACTCAAGCGTCGATCCGATGATTGGATGCAGACAGTGACTGTTGTCTACGGACCGAATGTGGCCACAGATCGAGATGCCTTCTGGCAAGAACTTTGTGACATTCGACAGCGCTGGTCAGGAGC
Source organism: Hemerocallis citrina (assembly GCA_017893485.1). Classification (NCBI taxonomy): domain Eukaryota; kingdom Viridiplantae; phylum Streptophyta; class Magnoliopsida; order Asparagales; family Asphodelaceae; genus Hemerocallis; species Hemerocallis citrina. Next base: position 78,654,997 of record CM030367.1, read on the forward strand.
CTGGATTGTGGGTGGGGATTTCAACATTACTAGATTTGCTTTTGAGCTCAAAGGTCGAGGCTCCAGCGACAGACACAGAGAGGAGTTCAATATAGTGATCACGGAGCTAGAGCTGATTGATATTCCAATCAATGACAGACTATTCACTTGGTCTAATATGCAAGCGACTCCGGTTTTGGCCAAGTTGGACAGGATTCTAGTTTCCATGGAATGGGAAGCGAAATTTCCACTTGCCTCAGCCAGATCGATACCTAGACCAACGTCCGATCACACCCCCATTCTCCTCGAAGTGGAGACACATGGAGCCCACAGGCAGCGAAAATTCAGATTTGAGAAAGCCTGGTTGGAAATTCATGGTTTCCATCATTTGGTAATGGAAAATTGGGCGCTCCCAATTGCTGGCAGGGACGCGGCATCACGATGGTGTGGAAAGATTAGAAGACTGAGAAAGAAACTGTGTAGATGGAACCGGTCTAGATTCTCGACCATCTGGCTTGCGAAAGAATCCTTTCTGAAAGGAATTGATGAGCTAGAAAGGGTGGAAGAAATTAGAACCCTGTCGCAAGAAGAGCGAAACAGACTACTGGAGCTCCGAGACAACATCGCCAATCTTTATAGACTGGAGGAGATCAAATGGCAACAAAGGTCTAGAATTTCGTGGTTCAAAGAGGGAGACGCGAACACGGCCTACTTCCACCGTGTGGCAAGTGCAAGAAGGAGATCCAATCTAATTCTATCAGTTCAAACGGATACAGGAACGACGTAGGATGAGGAGGTGATTTCTGCAACCTTTCAATCTTACTATAAGGGCTTATTCGGGAGAAAGAATGATTTTAGGATCCCAATGAGCGACAACTACTGGCAGACTTTTCAAAATGAATCAGGGACAAACGTATCATCCTTGGAGGCACCTTTCTCGGAAATGGAAGTTAAGGTGGCCATCAACCAAATGGGAGCCGACAAGTCGCCTGGGCTAGACGGCTTTTCAATGATGTTTTTTCAAGTGTTCTGGGAAGAAATTAAAGGAGAATTTATGGAGTTAATGGAGGAAATTTATCACAACAATCTGAGGCTAGGTATGTTCAACTTTGCAGAAGTTGTGCTGATCCCCAAACGAGAGGAATCCAAGAGTGTGGGAGATTTTAGGCCAATTGGCTTGATAAACTGCTCGGCTAAGATCATCACTAAGGTACTAGCCATCCGCTTAGGAAGTCTTATGGACAGTCTTATCAGTAAGACCCAGACAGGCTTTATCAAGGGCAGATGTATTCTAGACTGTGTGGCCACTGCTGAACAAGTAATCCACCACTGCCACAAGAGTAATTCCAAGAACTTCCTCCTTAAGCTGGATTTTGAGAAGGCATACGACTCCGTTGATTGGGATTGTCTGCTAGAAGCTCTCAGAGGAAGAGGTTTCGGGGACAGATGGATAAGATGGATCAAACAGTGTTTGCAATCTAGTAAAACGGCGATCTCAGTGAATGGGAACCCCGGTCCATCGTTTCCTTGCAAAAAGGGACTTCGACAGGGGGATCCACTATCCCCACTACTATTTACTATCGTAGCTGATGTGCTGAGAGGTATGCTTAAGAACTGTCAAAGGAAGGGCTGGATCACACCGGTGGCCAGGAACAACTCTAATCAGGGGTGCACGATTCTTCAGTATGCGGATGACACCCTACTTTTCGGAAACGGAATTAGATCAGAAACAGTCTGCTTTAAAGGGGCCCTCTACTGTTTCGAAGCCTGGTCAGGGCTCAGGATTAATTTCCACAAGAGTGCACTGGTTCCCATTTCACTTTCAGAGGGAGAAGTACGGGAACATGCCACCATTCTTAACTGTCTGACGGAGGAATTCCCAATCAAATATTTGGGGCTACCTCTTAGACCAGGGAGACTGACGAAGTCTGACTGGTTACCTATAATAGACAGGGTGGAGGATAGACTGGCGGGATGGAAAGGTAAGTCACTCTCTATCGGGGGGAGAGTGATACTAATCAACTCAGTGTTGTCTAATCTGCCCATCTACTACATGTCCTTTTTTGAACTCCCAAAGTGGGTGATCCAAAGGATCGACCGAATCTGTAAGAGATTCCTTTGGAAAGGGGCAGATTCGAATAAGGGAGGGTACCACCTTATCAAATGGAGTATCGCCTGCATGAAGAAGAGACATGGAGGGCTAGGCATCATTGACCTCCGAGATATGAACCTTGCCCTCCTTGGAAAATGGTGGTGGAAAGTTTTTCACCACTGCGGGGAAGGATGGCAGGATTTTATTCAACCATACTTTCGGGGAAAAGGGACGAGAAGTTTAGGCTTCCGAGTTAGGTCTAAAGCCTCACGATTCTGGAAAGGAATTGCCAAAGCCAGCGGACCGTTCAACTCAGTAGTTACGTTCACTATCGGTAATGGACGGTCCACCAGATTTTGGTGGGATAAATGGTGTGGTCCCCATACTTTAAAGGAAAGTTTCCCAGAGCTGTATGAAATAACGAATCGACTAAATATCTCCGTAGCTGAAACATGGAAAAGAGGAGTTTGGAAACCGCCACTCCAAGGTACTCTCTCCCCAGGATTGCATCAGCAACTGCGTAAACTACAATTGCACATCTCCCAATCTGGGGTATTGTGCACCCAAGGCCCAGACCAGATGCGTTGGGGACTCGAGAACAAGGGGAGGTTCTCGGTAAGATCACTTTACCAACGTATTCACTACCGAGGATGCAGACCCAGCTGGGCAACGGTGTTATGGAAGGCAAAGACGCCCCTTAAAGTGCGAGTCTTCCTCTGGCTAGTGCTAAATAATGCGATCCTTACCAGAGAGAACCTAGCCAAGAGGTAACCCCACATTGCGTCTAACTGTGGATTCTGCAACTTGCACACGGAAAATGTGAACCACCTATTTATTCACTGCACAAGAAGTAAGGCTGTCATGATAGATGTTCTACGAGCCCTAGGAACAAGTGACTACCCAAGCGACTATGAGGAACTGTGGGTTGGCCCCAGATTTGCTTCAATCCGACATGACATGAAGGATGCGTGGTATATTGCCATTGCGACAACCACATGGGTGTTATGGCTAGATAGGAACAATTTTTATTTCCGTGCTTCGTGTAATTCTATTTCTGGTAACCTTACTCTCATCATGCATCTGATTTCTTTTTGGGCCACAGCTGCTGCTACAGGAGTGAGAGGGCGGATTGCAAGGGTCTTCCAGGTGGAAGAATTTAATGACGAGGAGGTAGAGTTCGGACCGACACTGGACTGAGGAGTGGACACCCGCCATGCTCTTCAGGCTCCCACCAGCGGCCACTGCGACCTTTTGTATCTTGTTTCACTCTTTTGTACTTTTGGGTTGTATGAGATTTGGATGATGTAACCCACCCCCCAGGGTGCTGTTGGGGGCTTATGTTTTATTTCCTGCATTGTAGTTTCGTTTTCCCGGCATACCGGGGTTGTTTATTAATTTCTTATTAATGAAACATGGTGGCGTTATTCCACCTTTTACCTCCAAAAAAAAAAAATACTCAATTTATTTTTGTTCCATAGCTCTAATCTGCATATGAAAAATGGTGAAAACAACAAAGTGAACTACATGCTCAATGATTATGGCAAAGCCTCACTAGTGGATTAGACAAGCTGCAAAATTTAATAACAAAATACTTATTTAAATCCTGTATAACTCTGACAAGGAATAGCAGTCGCAGAAATGCAGTTGAAATGCAGTTGATGCAGAAATATGCTAATTATAAAAACATTATAACGCTATCATATCATTATGAAAAAGTGCAATAAAATGTGACTTTCAAAAAAAAATAAAATTCATTTGAATGATTTTCATAATGCATATTAGTTCATCTGTATGTATTGTTTGTTTAGTATAAAAACAAACTAGTAAGGAAATCAACTTGTAAGCCATGGTACAAATAACAATAAGCAATGCAGAGAATTTAATACAATAACAATTTGCAATTGACAATATCAATAGACTTCAGATCGAAATAGACCCTCGACTTGTCTTTTATGGCTACAAATTATAGCACGGTAGGATGAACACAATAATAATAAGGGTCCCTGGGTGCACTAACCTTGCCATTGGTGTGCCCGAAGCCTAAGGTGGCAACCGGTCCGGGCCGGTCCCAATGGGGAAAAGTCGAGCCCGGACCGGCCCCCCAGCCTGTTCCTCCTGGTTCTGAGCTGAGTCGGGTCGATTTTTTTTTGGTTTTGTTTTGTTTTGTTTTGTTTTGTTTTTTTAATTAATTGCTTCTTATTTTTTTATTCCCTTTCTATTTACATGTAAAATAGATTAAAAAAACATGTAATATTGTAGAGTATATTCCGACACAAGAGTCTTATAAAAAAATTGTTATATTTTATCCATGCAATATTGAAGTATGGAATGATGTACATGAGTGATATAAAATAAAAAACATGTTACATGTAATAAAAAATATGTAATATAAACTACAATATTACATGACAAGGCGGTAAGCACTGGGGTGATCTACAGTTTGAGATGACATAGAGTTAGATTGAAGAGAGGGTATTGGACACATCATCTTAACATAAACCTAGAATCTCATCGCCCTAAATTTCCTAGTGAGCTTCCACTGGCATAATCTTCAATCTTCGGGAGTTAGTGAGATTCAGTCTTCATTCTTCGAGAGTTCGTTTTCATTCTTTGTCTTCTGAAAGGTTGCTCACCACTTGAGCCTTCTTGTATTGCTTGAGTCCTCTGCTCTGCTTTCATCCAAATTTACAAGCACACTAGCATCTCCAAAATCTTCGGTGTCAAATGATTCCTATTCTCGATCAGTATCCTACCACCAAAAGAAAAAACACACACTTTCCAATGCGATGGTGGACAACCGGGGGGGGGGGGGGGGGGGTTAGTAGATACTTTGCCATGCGAGAAAGAATAGGATATGAACCTTCATTGTTTTTTCACCATATTAACACATCAATATTGTCTTCAAACGGCAGTGAAGATTGTGCATTATACCATTTTAATTCATTAGATGCATTAGTCTTATTTTTTTAAGATTGAATAAGATTCCATGTATTTGCAAATGCAAAGCCCTTACCTTTGGAAGAAGATGTTATTGTTGTTGTATTTTGAGAAGTAGATTCAAATTTTCAATCATAAGTATCATATAAATTATCTGACATTGACTCAAATTGTAATACAAATTTATCGATGTCATAAGAAAAATCTTCATGCATACCTTAAAATAAAACAATCAAATTCTTCGTACCATCTAGCTTTGATACGATGAACCATTACACTAGCAATATAATACAACATAGGAAGATGATGAAAATATTTCTTAATCTTTTTGTAATCGGGAACAACAATTAAGCTAATGTAAGTGTCATGCATTATTTGTTGATAAGTTTTCATCATACTAACTATTGTAAATAAAGTTTAAATAGAAGATGACGCACAAGATTTTGAAAATTTAAGAGTTGCGTTTTGAAAAAGTTTTAAAAGTTTCAACAAACTTTCGGAAAATTCCCAAGATTGTTCATTCATGCAAAAAAAATCATGTTTTTTGCAATACAAAAATTATTTATTACCATTTTGTATTTAATAACAACAATATGTAGGTCGTAAGTAGAATTCTATCTATATTTAACATCTTTAGGGAATCTTTTAAATTTTATATTATTAAGCTTACACCATTGTTTGAATGCTTGAAGATTAAGACTACTCAAACCTATAAAATGCACACAATCTTTTATTGCACTCATATATGGTTCGACCATCTTCAGTGCATCTTGTATACACAAGTTGGTGATATGACATACACATTTGACATGAAATATTTCAGGCACTAGAGGCATAAACATAAAGGCTTGAATTAATGAAGGAATCACTTTTTTATTATTGACGACATTATCAAGGTTAATAGAATTTTTTTAATCATTAATACCAAAATTATTGCATGCTTCTCTGATTTTTGATACGATTGCCGCACCATTTTGGGGATACATCAAATATCCAAATTGTATGAGTGTTTTTTGAATGATCCAATCAGTATGAATCTGATGACAAGTTACGCACATAATGAGAACATCATTACAACATTGTCAACAATCACTAGTTAATTTTGTTGGAAAAAGTTTTTGCATATTTTTCGGGCCGGATTCCGGTGGGCTCCAGTCACCGGCGGCGCCGAAAATTGATTGGATCATGTTTCTCTCGTCGAGTACTATTCCGTAATGTACTCACTTGTCAAAAATGGTTTTCGTTTGAATGAGAAATGTAGGTCCAAAGTTGGGTACTCGAAATGTACTAACTTGGACAGTTGGAATGAATAATCTCACATCGGAAGATGAGAAAGATTTTCTCTAGTATATAAGATAAAGCTAAAGGGCGTAGCCCTGGGGTTACCATTAACATGTAGTGGGGAGAGGACCTAGCCAAAATAACAAACACGCGCTAGCTCGTGCTTGGCCCGGCCCGGCTTCGGCTTGGTCTGGCCTAGCCTGGCCATTATTCTGTAACAGCAGAGTAATGGCTCATCAGTTACGTTTTTGAACCATTACTCTACTGTTACAGAGTAATGGGCCATTACTCTGCTGTTACAGAGTAATGGACCATTCAGTTACTTTCATTGTGCTATAAAACCAGCAACTTTTGTCTGCCAGTGTACACAGTTTCAAAAATATACTGAATCTTCTTCTTCCTCTTAGTCACAGTCTGAGAATACAACACAGCGCTGGTTCGCTGAGATCTCTGAAGTTAGGGTGCTGCTATTTAGGGAAGGGTAATATAGTTATATCCTGGGAGGCAATTCGTCAACCACCGTCGCGCTACAGGGCGAATTTTGCTTTAAGGACAGAGATATTAAATCTCGACTCTGTATTGTACTGTATGGTTTGTTCCTTCATTTCCTATATTTGTAATTCTTCACAAATATTGTTAGCATTTTCTGTTTTATGAATTTCGAGTACTAACATTCTTAAAGCAAAATTTTCCTCTATTCTAACAGTTTTTGTAAAGATTCTTTACAGGTACTATTATCATTTCGGAAAAACAAAACAACTAACAGTTCTATTTCAACTGTTTCAGAACATGGAAAACACACATAACGATAATGTCAGTGGACTTATCAGTGAACAAACACAAGTGACCTAAACTGTGGCTGCACAATCGGTTGCGGCACAGACGGTCGTTCTGCCCACACATATAATTGTGAGAGAAAAACCAGAGAAGTTCAATGGAACTGGATTCAAGAAGTGGCAAGGAAAGATACAGTTCTACCTGACCACCTTGAAGCTGGACAAGTTTCTCACTGAATCTGCCCCTATGCTGGCACCTATGGATGCACACTCCGTTGTGGTAGTTGATGCATGGACTCAGGGTGATTATCTCTGCAGAAATTACATCCTGAATCGCTTGGTAGATCCGCTGTACAATGTCTGCTGTGTCTTCAAGACTTCCAAAATTCTGTGGGGGCCCTTGGAGAAGAAGTACAAAACAGAAGACGCCGGCTCTAAGAAGTTTGTAGTCGGCAAATTTCTGGACTACAAGATGGTTGACTCAGATAGTTGTGAGTCGAATCCAGGAACTGTAGGTGATAATGCATGAAATCGCTGCAAAGAACATGACACTGTGTGAACCATTCCAGGTTTCAGCATTCATCGAGAAGCTTCCACCTAGATGGAAAGACTTCAAGAACTACCTTAAGCACAAGCGAAAGGAGATGTCTCTTGAAGACCTTATTATCAGATTGTGTATTGAAGAGGAGAATCACAAGGCTGACAGGTCCTATGGAAATCAGTCCATAGAAAAGGCAAACATAGTAGAGCATGAACAGAAAGGCAAAAAGAGAAAGTTCTTGCCACAGGCCTCGAACAAAAAACCGGTAGCAAAGAGGTTTGTTGGAAAATGGCACAAGTGTGGTAAGCTAGGCTACAGAATTTCTGAATGCCACAGCAAGGATAACAACCGTGATGGAACTGGACAGGCAAAAAGGACTGACAGATCCCATGCACACATAGCTGAGAAATTATCCACCGGCCTCTTTGATCTGGACCTCTGTGCTGTTGTATCAGAGGTGAATCTGGTGGGAAGCAATTATCGAGAGTGGTGGTACGACACTTGGGCCACCAAGCACATCTGCTCGGACAAGGAGATGTTCACTTCATACCAGAAGTGCAATAAGGATAAGCAGTTGTTCATGGGTAATTCTCCCACCTCCAAAATTGTAGGAACAAGGAAGATAGTGCTGAAGATGACTTCAGGCAAGGAACTAACACACACAAATGTGTTACATGTTCTAGATATTAGAAAGAACTTGGTATCAGGATCTTTGCTAAACAAGAATGGATTTAAGATTGTTCTTGCTTCTGATAATTTTGTATTGTCTAAGAATGAAGTGTACTTGGGTAAAAGATATGTAAAGGATGGACTGTTCAAATTTAATGTAATGACAGTCATCCCTAAACCTATTATTCCCAAAGTTAATGAATTTACTCTTGTTGCTTATGTTGTTGAGTCTTCTTCTGTTTGGCATGCAAAACTAGGCCATGTTAATTTCAATTCTATGCGTAGATTAATTAATATAAATTTGCTACCAAAATTCAAGGTAAACAACAGTGAAAAATGTGAAGTTTGCACAGAGGCCAAACTCACTAAAACTCCATCACGTTCTGTAGAAAGAAACACAGAAACTCTAGGTCTAATTCACACGGATCTGTGTGATTTAAAATATGTGCAGACTAGAGGTGGCAAAAAATACTTTGTGACATTCATAGACGATTGCACAAAATTCTGTTATGTGTACTTGTTACATAGCAAAAATGAGGCTTTGGATAAATTCAAAGAATATAAGCTTTGAGGTTGAGAATCAACTTGGAAAAACGATTAAAATCGTTAGGAGTGATAGAGGGGGAGAATATAATGCACCATTTAATATGTTCTGCTATGAACATGGAATAGTTCATCAGACAACTGCTCCTTACTCACCTGAATCAAACAGTACTGCCGAGCGCAAGAACCGAACTCTAAAGTAGATGATGAATGCCTTGTTGTTGAATTTTGGGTAACCCAAAAACATGTGGGGGGAGCGTTGCTGACTGCCAACTACATTCTCAATAAAATACCTCACAAGAAAACCGGCAAGACACCATACGAGCCGTGGAAAGGTAACGTACATTCGTATAAATACCTCAAAGTGTGGGGGTGTCTAGCAAAAGTGGCAGTACCTAATCCAAAATAGGGTACAATAGGACCTAAGACTATTGATTGCATATTCATAAGCTATGCGCACAACAGTAGTGCATATCGGTTCTTGGTATATAAATCGGATATACCGGATATCCATGTGAAGACAATAATGGAATCAAGGAATGCTTCCTTTTTTGAACACGTGTTTTCGTGCAAGGATACTACGTATCCAAACGTATACGTGAACAAGGGAATGCAAGCACTTCGGTTGATAAAGCAGAACATGATAATGATGAGCCTAGACGTAGTAGACGGGCTAGAATATTAAAGTCATTTGGTCCTGACTTTGTAACGGCATTTCTGTTAAAGAATGAACCCAGAACATTTAAGGAAGTTATGTCTACGCCTGATGCTCCTATGTGGAAGGAAGCAATCAAAAGTGAAATAGACTCCATTATGCAAAATTATACATGGGAGTTGGTCGATTTTCTTTCTGGATGTAAAGCTCTAGGATGCAAATGGATTTTCAAACAAAAATTGAAACCAGATGGTTCAATAGAGAAACATAAGGCGAGACTTGTGGTACAAGGATTTAGGCAAAAGGAAGGCCTAGACTTCTTTGATACATATTCCCCGGTCACTAGAATAACTTCCACAAGAATGTTGATAGCTACTGCAGCTCTACGTAACCTGGAAATATATCAAATGAATGTTAAAACTGCATTTCTAAATGGGAATTTAGAAGAAGAAATATACAAGAAACAACCTGAGGGTTACGTAGTTCCTGGACAGGAAAACAAGGTGTGCAGGCTTGTAAAATTCTTGTACGGACTGAAACAAGCTCCAAAGCAGTGGCATGCAAAATTTGACAATGTTATGATGTCAAATGGTTTCAAAATAAATGAATGTGATAAGTGTATCTACATCAAAGATACTCCAAATGGATACATTCCGGTGTGTCTGTATGTATTGACATGCTCATTATCATTATCAAACAAACTAAGAGCATGCTTAGTGGCAGGTTTGATATGAAAGATTTGGGAGTTGCAGACGTCATACTAAATATCAAAGTTTCCAGGACGTCTGAGAGAATTACTTTGTCTCAAGCTCCTTACGCTGAGAAAATACTTGAAAGATTCAAGAATTACTCAAATGGGACTGTCAAAAGTCCTGTGGATCCTGGTCTTCACTTGTTCAAAAACACGGGTGACAGCATATCACAATTGGAATATGCATGTATAATCGGTAGTCTGATGTACTTAACAAATTGAACAAGACCAGACCTGGCACATTCAGTAAATGTACTGAGCCGCTACACAAGTAATCTAGGACGAAGTCACTGGAAATGAATAACTAGAGTATTGAACTACTTGCGACATACTCAGAGTTACGAGCTGCATTACACCAGATATCCAGCAGTACTAGAAGGCTACAGTGATGCCAACTGGATATCGAACTCCAAGAACTCAAAATCCACAAGTGAGTACGTCTTCACTCTTGGTGGTGCAGCTGTGTCATAGAAATCTTCTAAACAAATATTACTAGCCAGATCCACCATGGAATCTGAGTTTATTGCTTTAGACAAAGCGGCAGAGGAAGCAGAGTGGCTTCAAAACTTTTTAGAGGATATTCCCATGTGAAAAAAATCAGTGCCTGCTATATGTGTACACTGTGACAACCAATCGGCTATAGCAAGGGCACTGAGTTGTATGTACAATGGTAAGTTTTGTCATATCAGAAAGCGACACAAAACCATTAGACAACTGCTCTCTAATGGAATAATCTCTATAGAGTATATAAAATCGGCCGACAACCTAGCGGCTCCATTTACTAAAGGTTTGTCACGAGAGCAAGTTGTAAGATCATCAAGAGGAATGGGTTTAAAGCCTATGACGAAAGAGGATATTTGATGGAAACCCTACCTAGGAATTGGAGATCCCAAGATCTAGGTTCAAGGGGACAATTAAATCTTGTTGAATCAACGGGAGCACTGAGAGATTAAAATCTCATACCCACTCTTAGGATGATAAAACAGTGTTGCCTACAAAGAGTTAGGATAAGCTTGACTTTTAATGATTCCCGTAGCTTTGAAATAAAAGCAGGGTATGACATGATACTTTTTATGGGCAATCATCTTGTGAGTGTGACATAAGGCCGTTTCTAGGAGAATGAAGAGAGGCTACATTCTCCAAGTTCACTCACGATTAACCAGGGTTATTCACAGCCAAAATGAACACAGCAAGAGAACCTAGTTCTATGAGGAGATGCAACTGTATGATAGTTATTGTCTAGGTTCACATCAAAACCCCGGTAGTTCAAGACATCATGTTCACTACCTGGTCAAGTGAATCCGATGGCTACTCACTAAGGGTGGTTCAACGTTGAAAAATTACTACCATTTCTGATGCAGTGATTTTCCGATTGTATTCTCAGAGTCTTTTTTTGTCATGTATTTTCTGTCGTGTCTGGATTACATGGTCTGATCATTTCCATTCATGTGGGGGATTGTTGGAAAAAGTTTTTGCATATTTTTCCGGCCGAATTCCGGTGGGCTCCGGCCACTGGCGGCACCGGAAATTGATTGGATCATGTTCCTCTCGTCGAGTATTATTCCGTAATGTACTCACTTGCCAAAAACGGTTTCCGTATGAATGAGAAATGTAGATCCAAAGTTGGGTACTCAAAATGTACTAACTTGGACAGTTGGAATGAATAATCCCACATTGGAAGATGGAAAAGATTTTCTCTAGTATATAAGCTAGAGAAATGGACTAAAGGGCGTAGCCCTGGGGTTACCACTAACGTGTAATGAGGAGAGGGCCTAGCCAAAATAACCAACACACACGAGCGCGCGCGCCCCGGCACGGCTCGGCTCGGCTCGGCTCGGCTCGGCCCGGCCCGGCCTGGCTCTGTCCTATATATATATATATTTTGCCCCGTTCCAAATTTTTCCTAGTTACTGTTGAGGCTTTTCATATTCTGTAACTGCTGGTACTATTTCTCTGTAGCAGCAGAGTAATGGCTCATCAGTTACGTTTTTGAACCATTACTCTACTGTTTCAGAGTAATGGACCCTTTAGTTACTCTCATTCTTCTATAAAACCAGCAACTTTTATCTGTCAGTGTACACAGTTTCAAAAACATACTGAATCTCCTTCTTCTTCTTCCTCTGAGTTACAGTCTGAGAACACAACACATCACCGGTTCGCTGAGATCTCTGAAGTTAGGGTGCTGCTCTTTAGGGAAAGGTAATATAGTTGTATCCTAGGAGGCAATTCGTCAACCACCGTCACACTACAGGGCGAATTTTGCTTTAAGGACAGAGATATTAAATCTTGACTCTGTATTGTACTGTATGGTTTGTTCTTTCATTTCCTGTATTTGTAATTCTTCACAAATATTGTTTGCATTTTCTGTTTTATGAATTTCGAGTTCTAAAAAATTTAACCTTATTAGTTAAAGAATACAAAGTAACAATTAAAAAAATCTTTTTATAGATTTTAAATCAATTGGATTTAACGGTGCTTATAGCAATTCTTTTGTAATGGGGGTCGAACGGTTTTATTAAATATCTCTAGGTTCCTATTGCTGGAATAAGAAAATTGTAACTCATCCTTAATAACGAGTTTAGCCATTTTCTTATGTACCATACCATGATCATAACTATAATTATATACTTGACTGGCCATCGGGTTGATTTTTTGTTGGGTAAGATGATCTTTTTTGTGTTTCCAGGTGTGATTTTGCCAAGCAGGGCTTAAGTGTACCCATCTTGCTACCCATTTTTCATTTGTTAGTGGCTTGACACTTTTTACTTCATTCTTTTAGATTGTTTGGGGTTGGAAAATATGTATAATGTTTGTGGACTTCGGAAGTTTGTTTTCTATATTTTCAGGAAGAAGATAGGTTCTCGGTGTCTTGTGTTTCAATTTCTTCATAGTGAATTTCTTCCTCATTGTGGGGAAGGCCATAATGGTCAAACTCGGGAATGCTATCAAATTCTCTAACATCTTCTAAATGTGGAACATAATCATGGCAAGATGTATTGGTGCATTCTTGTGCACTTTGCCTACGTGAACGTGATGAAGCCATTATTGTATGAAAATTATAAAATTGATACGAAACGAGTAAGAAATTAACAAGCAACAAATTAACACGTAACAAATATTGAACTTAAAAAAGATACCGCACTAGAAGAACACTCAAATTTGTTTGTGAATGCTTCTTGAATTGCACTTCTTCACATCTTCACACTTTGAAAATCCAAATTGAGAGAGTTGAGATTGGAGAGAATTGTTTGGAATAAATTGAGAGTTGAGAAAATTGTTTGGAATAGATTGAGAGGGTTGAGAGAATTGTTTGAAAATTTTGGTGTGAAAAAAATGGTATGGAAGGAGTCTGTTATAGAATTTCATATTTTTTGTGTTTCCATTTACCCCCCGGTTCGAGCCCGATCTAGCCCGGTTCAGGCAGGCTTTAGGACAGACCGACCCGGTTGCCATCCCGGCCGGTAAGATGCTTGCAAGTCAATAGGTTACCTGAAGGCCAGTAACAATACATGCAAGCCAATAAAAATCCCAAGGGCTAACAAATGCCCAAAGGCCAGAACAATTCCCCAGGACCATTAACAATGCACTCACAATAGGCATATGGTAAGTATACAATAACAGTACAATAACATAGTCCGATTCATGAGGATTTACTTATCCTTTCAAAAAAACGATCATGATATATTTCGATGTCCAAAATTCGGTAATGTGTTGGATAACAGTAAGCTAGAAATCAAAACATAATGAACTTTAAAAAGCTTATTACATAGTACATTTCAATAAACAATATATATTTTGTTCCAATAACTATATTTATCTAAAGAAGAATATATCTTAAACTTGTATAAGTTCACTTCATAATTTACCAACTATGCATAATAAAAAAAAATCAAGAACACAAGAATGGCGCCAAACTCTTTCCTCCTAAATGGATTACATCTTGTTTTTTTGAAGATGAGGCTCTCACCAACTCCCTCAACCTTTGTTTCTCTCTGGCAACTACACCTTAAACCACAGCCTCCCTTAAACCCCTGAAAACATTCCCTGCCTCCTCTCCTCCCCTTTCCTGCCCACCACCCCCCACTGCTTCCACCACCTTTTCTTCACATTCTTTCATCTTGCTGCATTGTCTCTTCATCCCAGCAGCTTTCTTGACCTTACTCATCATCTTCGCTACTTAGCATACGCCTTCTTGCCGTTGACCATGCTATCGGTGCTCGAGCTCAGTGGGTGCGGGCCCAATGAGAGGGTTCGCCACCCACCGATACCAACAAACATCTACTCTAGCGGCTGCCCCACTTTCGGAGTTGACCACTACTCCCTCAGCACTCCAGCTACAGCACCTGCCACCCACACTACCCACTGAAGTGCACACCCCAACTGCCCCCCCTTTGGCCCCCCAACAGTTGATCCCACACTCCCATGAGGGAGAAGGTCGTGAGCTCAGATGTGTTCGCTCCCCGACGCGTGCACACTAGCGTACACATCAACGTCGTAAGAGGAGGAACCACGATCATCATCGCTACGAAGAGGGCGCTGCAAGGGGCTATGGGCAACCTCAGCAGTCCTCACTGCAACACCAACATAAACCCTTTGACCCTCCCCATCACCACAGCACTCAGAGGGAACCCCAGGAATCTCTACAAACTTCCATGACCACCCTCCCCAGTCCCACCACCGTTCATCTCGCAATTCCAACACCAATGGAGTACCATGCTCCCAAATCCTACGCCGAGCGAGACCACCAAGGGGCTGCGCTCGATGGGATTATAGAAGATGGGAACTCTGGCGATGAGGAAAGGGAGGGGCAGTGGGTTCAGGTTAGGGGGAAGAAAAACAAAAAACAGGCTTTTTTCACTAACCTCTAAGACGATCAGCTCCAACACAAGAAGAAGCAGAGGAAGGGCAAGCGTAAGCCGGCCCCGTGTTTCAACTGCGGGGATCTAGGCCACTTCAGGAGTGAATGCACCAAAGAAGTATGGTGCCTCAAATGCATGAAGTGGGGGCATCTCTCTTACGTATGCACCAATGTGGTGGAGACCCAAAGTGACGAAGAGCGACCTGTGAGCCGGGGGAGGTCACCGGACAACCCTACGGTGATCCGATTGGCAAAGAGCCTGGAGATTATCAGGAGCGAAGAACGATGGCTGCGACAATGGTGCGCTATTGCCAAAGTCAGAGCAGGAAGGCCCTCGGAGGTTCATCTTATGCAAGCGCTCTCTGAGAAATGGCCTTTGAATGCCCATAGAGATTGGGTCGCTAAGAAGCTATGCCATTTGCAATTTCTGATCTCATTCCCCTCGCCGGAGAAGGTCACGAGGTTGTTAGCTTAGGGATTGTCGACTTTGGACATTTCCAAATCGTATTCAGCGCTTGGACGCCGACTTTCGGAGCCGAGCTCCCACAGGGAGAAAAATATTGGATTTAGATTCATAACATCCCCCTACACTTTTGAAAGAGAGTAGCCCTTCAAGAGATAGTGGCGGAGTTCGGGACTGTGGAGGAGATAGATGAGAAGACGGTATGCCGGTCAGAGTTAGTCTCGGCAAGGATTCTTATCAGAAGCACTGATATTTCTTTAATGTCGCGCTTTGCCAAAGTGTTCTCCTTCGAGGAGTCATATCTGGTCAGATATGTGCTCGACAAGAGAGAAGAAGCACAGGCGACTATCCCCCCCTGCGCTTGCAACAGCACTTAGAGATAACAGAATCTACAAGCAAGTTGTCTCGCCAACAAAGAACTTCACAATAGATGGTACCCATGAAGTGGAAATGGCTCACCGGGAGATCATCAAGGCGGCTATGGGGCAGAAGCAGCGCCAAGATACTCCGGCAGAAGGGTTTCGGCTAAAAAGGGACCAGCCGTACAAAGAAGATCGAGACAGGAATCTGTCCGTTAGATCCAACGGTCAAAAGCTCTCAAGAACCTTCAACTCATCGGATCGAACGGTGGACCTGCTCAACACCCCTATTTTGGAGGAGCGCGCTGTGGCTCAGAGGGGAGGGACAGGGCTTACAGACCCCAAAAATGGCAAAACTCTAACCTGCAACAACATGCAGGCTCCGAGACAGGGGTTGGTGAAGGAAACCACCAGTCTGGGGAAGAAGACAAGTGAAAGACCACTTTCGACCAGAGAGTGGGTAACAAAGCACTGGTTTTCACCAGAAGAGGAAAAAGAAGCTCCTTTGAAGCAAGCGCACCAAGAGTCAGAACCCACTCTGGGGAAAGAGACGACCAGAGATCTACTTAACCACAGGAAAAGGAACTCAAAGGAGCACGAGTTTGATGCTGAGGGAGTGGGTAGCAAAGCTGAGGGAGTGGGTAGTAAAGGGAGGTTTTTGGAGAAAGCTAAAAATGGGAATGAAAACAATGGTGAAGAAGCAACGAATGCCTTGGTAATGAAGGAAAAAGGGTTTCTCAATGCTTCGTTTATCACGCTACACCTCTTTTCCCACGCCCTCTGACCCTGCCGAAAAACCAACCACTCTATCGAAGCCAGCTGGCATTGGGGGTAAGCTTACCTCCTATTTACAACAGGCGGATCTCGCAGCTCTCGAGACCAGCGGTGTGGTGGAATGCGGAGGAACTTTAGACTTACCCACAGATGGTTCTAGCGAGAGTGAGGGGATTAATGCGCTTCTTATTAGCGTTAATGGGCCCAAAGAGGGGCCCATAACGTAGCTTATTGCCTCTCGAACTTGTAACTCCATAATTCAAACAATCAGACAAATTGTCAGACGGGTAGCGGGCCCATTGAGGGGACCGCAACGGAAAGCACCGCTATTATTCTTGAATCGCCGGTCCGTGGGCTCAATGTGGAGTCTGCAACGAGAGAGCCTATCCTACAACGGGAAGCTCAGCAAACAGATAGCGATGAGGACCTGGAAGGGCGCCTAAATCTAGACGAAGAATTCGTATTCGCAGATGAGGAGTCAGAGGATTTAGAGTTCATCCTTAACACACAGATGTCGCCAGAGGTGATCTTGTCCACACTCCCAGAATCAGCACCTGCTGATAGTTCTGGTACATCACGCAGGACGGTAGGGTTCAGAGTTCAGCGATCACCCAAGAGGGCTCATGTGGAGTCATTGGATGACTATCTCGAAGTAGCGGCGGCAGCCAAAGCTGCAAAATTCGACAACGGAGGTACGAGCAGTTATTTAGCAATTATATTAAATTTCATGTCAGACTCTGATGTTTTTTTCCTAGCTGAAATATGTGGGTTAGAGGTGTGTGACACAGAGCGTAATGCATTATTACTCAATAAAATTAGGGGTTGGAAAACTGAAAGGGTTAAGACTAGTTATGAGAACGCCCTAGGAAATAGCGCTTAGTCGACAGACATCCCCGCAGATGAGGCTGGCCCCACACCTACACCAACGATCACCGCTGACACAGTCCCCCAATGAATACACTATTCTGGAATGTTAGGGGTTTGGGGGATAGGGGAAGAGAGAGATGGTTAGGGACGTCATTAGCAATTCCAAGGCGGAAGTGGTAAGGTTGCAGGAAACCAAACTTCAGCACGGGCTCAAACTCAAAAGAATTGGGGGTAACAGAATCAAGGATTGGGTGTTACGACCGTCTGCAGGAGCCTCAGGAGGGATCGCTATTGGGTTCAACTCGGATATTCTCACTTGCATCGAGGTATACAGTGGAACGTTCTCCCTGACTACCCGATTGAAGCGACTGTCCGATGACTGGGTGCAGACGGTGACGGTAGTTTACGGGCTGAATGTGGCTACAGACCAAAGTGCCTTTTGGCAAGAACTGGTCGATATCCGATAGCGTTGGTCGGGAGCTTGGATTGTTGGGGAGATTTCAACATCACTAGATTTGCTTTCGAGCACAAGGGAAGAGGCTCCAGCGAAAGACACAGAGAGGAGTTCAATAGAGTGATAACGGAACTAGAGCTGATCGATATCCCAATTAATGACAGATTATTCACTTGGTCTAATATGCAAGCGGATCCGGTTATGGCCAAGTTGGACAGGATTTTAGTATCGATGGAATGGGAAACTAAATTTCCACTAGCTACAGCTAGATCGATTCCTAGACCCACATCAGATCATACCCCGATCCTTCTCGATGTGGGGGTACGCGGAGCTAGAGGCCACGAAAATTCAGATTTGAGAAGGCCTGGCTAGAAATTCAGGGATTTCATCACATGGTGATGGAAAATTGGGCGCTCCCAACTGCTGGCAGGGACACTGCATCCCGATGGTGTGAGAAAATCCGCAGATTGAGGAAGAGGCTGCGCAGATGGAATCGATCTAGATTCTCGACAATTTGGCGTGCAAAAGATTCCCTTCTGTAAGGAATTGATGAGCTTGAAAGGGTGGAAGAGACAAGAGTCCTGTGACAGGAAGAAAGAAATAAGTTACTAGAGCTCCGGGAAAATGTCGCCAATCTGTATAAGTTGGAAGAGATTAAGTGGCAGCAAAGGTCAGGATTTCGTGGCTCAAAGAGGGAGACGCGAATACGGCCTACTTCCACCGAGTGGCAAGTGCAAGACGTAGATCCAATCTCATCCTATCAATACAGACGTACACGGGAACATTGCAGGACGAAAAGGCGGTCTTCACAACCTTTCAAAATTACTACAAGGGCCACTTTGGAAGGAATAATGATTTCAGGATCCCATTAAGGGAGGATTACTGGCAGGAGTACCAGAACGATTCAACGCAAATTTTCTCCTCTTTGGAGGCACCTTTTTCGGAAATGGAAGTGAAAAAGGCCATTAACCAAATGGGAGCAGACAAGTCACCTGAGCCAGACGGCTTTCCAATGATGTTCTTCCAAGTGTTCTGGGAAGAAATTAAAGGGAACATTATGGCACTAATGGACGAATTTTTTCATAACAATCTCAGATTGGGCATGTTCAATTTTGTGGAAGTTGACCTGATACCCAAATGGGAGGACTCTAAGCGCGTGGGGGATTTCAGACAGATTAGCCTGATTAATTGCTCGGTGAAGATCATCACAAAGGTCCTAGCCATCCGCCTGGGGAGTATAATGGATTGTATCATCAGCAAAACCCAGACGGGCTTCATCAAGGGCAGATATATCCTGGATTGTGTGGCCACTGCTGAACAAGTTATCCACCACTGCTATACGAACAACTCTAAGAACTTCCTCCTAAAATTGAATTTTGAGAAAGCATACGACTTCGTCTACTGGGAGTGTTTGCTGGAAGCTCTAAGAGAGAGAGGATTTGGGGGAAAATGGGTAAGAAGGATCAAACAATGTTTACAGACCAGTAAAACGGCAATATCGGTAAATGGGCGACCAGGTCCGTCGTTTCTGTGCAAGAAGGGACTCCGGTAAGGGGATCCGCTATCCCCACTTCTATTCACTATTGTCGCAGACGTGCTGAGGGGAATGCTAGAAAATTGTCAGCGAAAAGGTTGGATTACGCCCGTAGCCAACAGTTCCTCCAATCAAGGGTGCACGATTCTTGAGTATGCTGATGACACCCTTCTGTTTGGGAATGGGACCAGATCATAAACAGTCTGCTTCAAAGGGGCCCTCTACTGTTTTGAAGCCTGGTCAGGTCTCAGGATAAATTTCCACAAGAGTGCACTGATGCCCATTTCTCTATCTGATGAAGAAGCTCGAAAACATGCCACTATACTAAACTGTATGACGAATGAGTTCCCAATCAAATATTTAGGGATCCCACTCAGACCAGAGAAACTCTCTAAGTCGGACTGGTTGCCGATAATAGATAGGGTGGAGGACAAACTGTCTGGTTGGAAAGGAAAATCACTGTCACTAGGAGGAAGTGTGATACTCATTAACTCAGTATTATCTAATCTGCCAATTTACTACATGTCTTTTTTTGAGCTTCCAAAGTGGGTCATCCAAAGGATTGACCGAATCCGAAAAAGATTTCTTTGGAAAGGGGCAGATGCGAACAGGGGAGGTTACCACCTGATCAAATGGAGTATTGCTTGCATGAAGAAGAAGCATGGAGAGCTAGGCATCATCAACCTTATAGATATGAACCTTGCCCTTTTGGGAAAATGGTGGTGGAAGGTTTTTTACCGGGGAGGGGGGGGGAGGATGGCAGGAATTCATTCAACCATATCTTCGGGGAATAGGTACGAGAAGTCTAGGCTTTCGAGTAGGGGCTAAGGTCTCCCGACTCTGGAAAGGAATTACCAAAGCAAGCGGACCATTCTATTCAGCGGTTACGTCGGCTATCGGTAATGGACGGTCCACCAGATTTTGGTGGGATAAGTGGTGTGGTGCCCATACACTGAGGGAAATCTTCCTGGAGCTGTTTGCCAAAACGAATCGACCCAATGTTTCTGTGGCAAAGACTTGGAAGAGGGGAAATTGGAGGCTGTTGTTCCGAGGACCTTTTACCCCAGGATTACATCAGCAACTGATCGAATTGCAAACACACATCACACGGACCGGGACGATGTGCACCCAAGGACTAGACCAGATGCGATGAGGATTAGAGACCAAAGGAGCTTTCACGGTCAGATCCCTGTACCATCGAATTCACTTTCGGGGATGCAGACCTAGCTGGGCACAGGTGTTATGGAAGGCGAAAACACCATTGAAAGTCAGAGTCTTCCTCTGGCTACTGCTCAATAATGCAATCCTCACGAGAGAGAACCTAGTCAAAAGACAATCCCAGATTGCGACTGACTGTGGGTTCTGCAATATGCATACGGAGACTCTGAATCACTTTTTTATTCACTGCCGAAGGAGTAAGGTGACTATGGTAGAGGTTTTAAGGGCCCTAGGAACATGTGACTACCCCAACGAATATGAGAATTTGTGGATCGGTCCCAAATTCGCCTCGATTCGCCATGAAATGAAGGATGCGTGGTACATTGCCATTGCGGCAACTACATGGGTGTTATGGCTAGACAGAAACAACTTTTATTTTCGTGCTTCATGTAGTAGTATTTCTGGTAACCTAACTCATATCATGCATCTTATTTCTTTTTGGGCTACAGCTGCTACCACAGGAGCGAGAGGGAGGATTGCCAGAGTCTTCCAGGTGGAGGATTTTGATGATGAGGAGGTAGAGTTTGGGCCGACTCTGGACTGAGGGGCGGCGCTATCCATACTCAACAGAGTCTCAATAGCTGTAGTCTCTGCTAGTTTGTTTTGGTCTACTGTACTTTTGATTGTTTTTGATGTATGGAGGATTAGACCCACCTCCCAGGGTTTTGTTGGGGGCTTATGTTTTATTTCCTGCACTGCATTTTATTTCCTGCTTTATACTTTTGTATCTCTCCCGGTACACCGGGGTTGTTTTATTAATTTCTTATTAATGAAACAGGGTGGCATTATTCCACCTTTTACTTCAAAAAAAAAAAAAAACTATGCATAATAAAAAATCAATTAAACATTTCAATGCAAGTGGATATAGCATGTCTGATCAAGGATTATCAGGTTCGCAATACGTTTTGGTTCGTGATACGGGTACAGGATCACGGTTCGTGGTATGAAAAGTGTAGGATGAGTTGGGACTTCCATTATATATATATATCTACTATTTTAATGGGAGAGCTGGGGTTTGTAACAAACAAAGCCTAACTTTGTAACTATATAAACACGTTCAAATTATATCCAACAAATATAAATGTGCACCGCACGTGTAGCCCAAATCAAAACATTCAAATATAAACTAATTTTTTTCTTATTCAATATATATTTATTTAATTTGATGATTTTACTTTTTTTAGACGTGCATCACACGTACATTATATTAGTACTAGGTTTGCCCGTTGACACGTGCCTACGGCACGTCTTCGCAACGGTGTACCTGGTTTGATTATATTAAATAGTTTTGGAGGTCCAGCAAATTAATTGAAGTAGCAAACATATTATATGAGAAAGCAGTATACCTATCTTTAAGCTTAACCATCGCCTTCTTGATCATTAGCTTGAACTTACATGGAATGCATATAGTTTGTTAGAAACACTGCATAGAGTTTTTTTTTTAACTTCAACATCACTTTTAGAATCTTGTAATAGTTATGCAAGGATATTATCTTATAGGTTTTATAGAGCTTACTCTAATCCCATAACCACTA